>JACEIK010003582.1:61534-93868 GCA_018107945.1 Datura stramonium | reverse complement strand
TCTTTAAATTGTTGTCTGCATTTTTAGAATTAGAGTTCATTAACACTTAATTCGATTATTACCTTGGTTCAGTCCCTGTGGGATCGATACTTGGCTTACTCTAGCTATTTTACTACTTGTTCGACCACGTGCACTTGCGTGTAGGTGCGAAACACGCCGAACACTCAGCCCCTAAGATTTGCCCTAACAGCTTGTAAGATCGTGTGGTATCAGGTATATGCCCAACTTAGATTTCTTATATGATTCGTGATCATGATTTCATACTCTAAACCCTTTGGATGTCCCCCATGATGGAGATGATGGTTAAAATGGTTCCGTTTGAGGTAACTTCCTATCCCTGCCTTAGGTGTTGCGTATGTAAAAGTCCAGGAAGTGCAGTTATTAGCCGAGTCGGGGAGTGCAACAACTCGCATGGTCATTTTTGATTGTTGATCCATTTCCCTAGATTGAACCTTTCCATATCTCCATTTTGTTATTCATGACTTACGGAGGTGGGTGACACTGTTTCCAAGATGATCTAATGAAGATTGGGTGAGATTTTTGATTTTGGAGGGTTTGAGGTTTCAGAGGTTTGACTAGAGTAAACATTTCAGGTTAACCATCTCAAATTTGGATTTTGAAAGCTCTATTGGTTCCGGATGGTGATTTATGAGTTAGTTGGGTAGTTTTCATGGGTCCCGAGGTGATTCAGGAGTGATTTGGAACTTTGGTTGAAATTATGAGCTTTGAGGAGGCTAAGTGTGACCACGGTCAACTTTCGATCAAAGCCACCTTATATTGGTAATTTGATGATTCCAATTGGTCTGGAATGGATTTTATGATTAAATTGCATATCTGGGTTGTGACTGGGGGATTACGGATGAGTTTTGGGTGGATTTGAACATTTTGTGTATTTGGCATGATCTTAAGCATTAAAGGTAAACACTTAAAGGTTTGGGACATCAAAATTATTAGCACGAATTTTAGGAGTTTGTCTTGTTAACTCGACGGATGGTGGTGTTGTTATTCAGAACGGATCAGAATCATCCTTGGTGCCTGATGTAAAAGTTAGATAGGACGAGGACCCTATTTTGGTAAAACTGAAGGAAGCTGTCCAGAATCACAAGGTAGAGGTTTTCTCCAAAGGGGGAGATGGTGTGCTTCGATATAAGGTTGTCCGTGCATTCCCGATGTTGGTTATTTGAGAGATCGAATGTTGCACGAGGCTCAAGTTCCAGGTATTCGATACATCCAAGTGCCATCAAGATGTACTGTGACCTACGCGATGTCTATTGGTGGAATGGCATGAAGAAGGGTATAGAGGAATTTGTGGCTAAGTGTCCGAACTGTCAACAGGTGAAAGTTCAACATCAAAGATCGGGAGGTGTGCCTTAAGATAACAGTATTCCTACTTGGAAATGGGAGGATATCAATATGGACTTCATTACTGGGTTGCCTCGCACTCGTCGACAGTAGGAATCCATTTGGGTGGAGGTGGGCAGGTTGACATATGCCACTTATTTTCTACAATCAGAACTACTAACTCAGCATAGGTTTATAACAAACTATACATCCGAGAGCTAGTTCAGTTGCATGGAGTGCCCTTGCTCATCATATCAAACAGAAGTACTCAGTTTACCTCTCAGTTTTGGAGGTTGTTTCAAAAGGGATATGGTCCTCAGGTCAAGCTCAGTACGACATTTCACCCGCAAACCAATTGTAAGGCGAAGTGGACTATTCAGACTCTCGAGGACATATTGAGATAATGTATAATTGACTTCAAGTGTAGTTAGGATGAGCACTTGCCTCTCATTGAGTTTGCGTACAACAACAACTATTATTCCAGCATTCAGATGGCTCCGTTTGAGGCTCTCTACGGGCGGAGGTGTGGATCATATATTTATTGGTTTAAAGTTGGTGGAGCTGCGAATATAGGTCCAGATACAGTCCATGAGGCCATGGAGAAGGTTCAACTTATAAGAGATAGATTGAAAACAACTCAGAGTCGACAAAAGTCCTATACGAATGTGAGAAGGAAGGAGCTTGAGTTCGAAGTTAATGATTAGGTATTTCTAAAGGTATCCCCCATGAAAGGAGTGATCAGATTTTGAAAGAAAGGAAACCTCAGTCCCGGTTATGTTTTCCCGTACCGGATTTTGAAATGGGTTGGCAAGGTAGCATATGAATTGGAGTTTCCCTCAGGATTAGCTTTTGTTCATCCTGTTTTCCATGCATCGCTCTTAAAGAAGTGTTTGGGTGATCCAATTCTGGTTGTTCTGGTTGAGAGTGTAGGAGTAAAGGACAACCTTAGTTATGAAGAGGTTCTGGTGGAGATACTGGATCGGCAGGTTCGCAATCTAAGGAACAAAGAAGTAGCTTCAGTTAAGGTTTTATGGAGAAATCAGCATGTTGAGGGAGCTACGTGGGAAGCCGAAGCAGATATAATGGCTAGATACCCACATTTATTCCCTTCTAGCTCAGTTTCAGCTTGAGGTATCAGTTTTTGCCCTAAAACTCTATTCAGTTTCATGTTCAGCTCACGTACCTCAGTTTCTTTCATGTAAATGGATGTATGTGTGGTTCGGGAATTTAGTTCAGTCACGTAGTTTAAATAGGAGTTGGTCATTCCATTAATTTTCAGCTTATATGATCAGTACTTGAGTATGATGATTGCATTTTTATACTTTTCTATATGATTTCCAACATTCGAGGATGAATGTTCCCAAGGGAGAGATATTATTATACTCCGAAAGCCCTTAGATCAGACCTGGGAGTTGAAACAGAGAAAATAGGATTTTCTGCACCAGGTCATAGAACGAGTCATCTTGTGACCTGTCAGGATGACCACAAGTCGTTAAGTAAATCAGTGAGGAGTATGACTTAAGTTGTAATTTCTGGTTTTTGGGTCACCACGGGCATGACCACGAGTCATGGTCAGACCCATGACTCGTTGAGTCAATCATGGTCAGGGATGAGGTGAAGGTAGGAAAAATTGGGTAGTGCACCTAACGGGTGGGTCACCACAACTCGTTGGGTACACCACCAGTCGTGGTGAGCCCCAGGTGCGATTTGGAAGTGAAAGGAACGGAAGGTGACCATGAGTCGTGGTCACCAATGATGAATCATTAGTTCCCTCATGAGGACCCTTTGAGGAAATATGGGAAGTGTACTTAATGACAGGAGACCACGAGTCGTGGTCATGGGTAACGACTTGTCATGTCCCTCGTTGGGACTAGCAGTTTGTTTTTCTCTGCGAGTTTATTAAGGGCTTTTCCGTAATCCCTATGATCCTAAGTCCTAAACTACGTCGTTTTAAGCTATGAATAGTGAGTTTTAAGAGGGGTAAGTTCATTCTAAGCTATTCGTACTCATGCATGTAAGTATAGAAGTCTAGGGAGGTGATCGAACTCCATTTCTTCCAAGTTCTTCTCAATTCTTCCTTGAGAAATCAAAGAAGTTGTAGAATTAGATTCTCTTAGGTATGTAGGGTTATGAATGGGTGAAATCGTTCACACTCATGCCTAACTCCTTTCTAATTCATAAAATTCTATTGATAATTCTATGGGGTTTTATCCCAATTCTTATGAATACTTATGATCTATCTATGGGTTAATCTCCATCATATATCAATGCATATTTTATAAATCATGGGCATATTTTATGACTATTTCGAATTATAAACTTATAAATTTAAATTTCTACAAACTATGCCCAATTATGCATGTTCTTATGAAAAGTTAAGTCATAATTTCGCTATGATCTTGATATTGATTTTCCCAACTATGATTTATGCTTTATTATATGATTTCTCTGAAATACTTATCATGGATTTAGGAGATATCAAGTATATACATCTTTTACAAGTATGCATAAACTTCATGATTTATAGATTTATGATTATGGCCGACTCACGGGCTTTACTTTCATGGCTAGTTCACGTATTTCAAGAAAGCTTATGATGATCATGATTTTAACTAGCCTATGAATCTCATGTATATTATCCTATGGGCACTATATTTGTTTTGGTAGTAGTATTTAACATCGAGTAGACCCGGGTCCAAGCTTACCCCGAGTCTCAGAATTATGCGCCAACATGGCCACAATGGGACCTCCATGATAGTTTCTCCTTTGCCCAAGTGGGCCTTTCGTTGTGATTTCACACCTCTTTCATGGTTCTACCCTTGTCAAGGTACGAACACCCTCCCGACTAGGGGTTTATAGGTCGGACTCCATGCCTGCTCGTATGGGGGTTTGTTGGTTATAAGAATCTTCCGTTGTTCCTCATGATTTATGTATGGTTATGATTATATACTTTGACTCAAGTCATTTTTAGTAAAGCTTTTCTCTTAGATTATCATTATGAATGAGTTACCAATGTTTTCGAAAACCTTGAGCCTTATGTTTGCATTATGATATTTATGTTATGATCATGTTGTCCAACTTTTATGAACTTTTATGTATTTTAACTATCCGTTTTACTTACCTTGCATACTCGGTATATTCCACGTACTAACTGCATACTCTATGTTGTATCGTCTAATGATAGAGGTCCGAGGGATCTTTCTCAGCAGCATCCTTAGCCCCTGCTTTCCCACTCAGACCTGTCCAGCTAGCATCAGTGAGTCCTCATCCTCCAAGGATATTCAGTATTCGTAGTTGTTACGTCTCTCTTCAGTTTCAGACTTGTCGGGTTAGTTGGGAGTGTTGTCCCATCAACCCATCAGACATGTTAGAGGCTTTCAGACTTATCATAGTAATCAGCTTGTCATTTATGATGTAAATTCCAGTTCTGATGTTATGTTATGTTAGACTTCCTCTATATTTATTATGATAATTCTTATGCTTTCATTGATTGAGTTAGATGTATTTTCATGTCATGGGTCGACTTGGAGTCTCTCAGGGCTCCTTATCACATGTCTCGATCCGGGCCTATGTTTGGGTCATGAAAGTATTCCTAGTATCTCTCCAACAATGTGGAAGCGTGATGCTGTGCATATTCTTATGCCCATTTTCCATTCTTTTACCAATATTTTACCTTGTTTTGAGATCATTATCCTTATGAAATGCATAAATTCATGCTTATGTATGTTAAATGAGCTAACAAGTGTTTTTAGATGATTTTAGCAGGTAATGAATGGAAAACTCAAAAATGGCCCGTGGAGTGAAAAAGAAGAATTCGAGAAAAGTTGGCCTGGTGAGATAGTTGGCATGGCGCACCAGCCACCAAACATCAGAGAAAATTGTACACAAGGTGGCGCATCTAGTGGTGTGGCACACCAGATCCCCAATGTCAGAAGAATTTAATTCGTCACCTTGGCGAGATGAGTGGTGCAATGCGCAAAAGGTATTCTGGACTCGGGAAATTTTCTAAAATTCTAGTTCATTGAGCGGTGTGGCACACTAGGTCCCTAATTTTTAGAATTTGAGTAATACATTGGCGAATGGTTGGTTCGGCACGCCAGAGGCTAAACTTTCAAGGAAATTCTAGCTACAATATAGCGAGATGGGAGGTGAGGCGCACCAGGGCCTGTTTGAGGTAGATTTATACCTTGCTTATAAATATATCACCTAGGGAATTTTGTTAGTAGTCTTCAATCAGTAAGATAAAAGTTTATACACAGTTCTTGGGGGAAGAGACGAAGTTCATTTTTTCTTCTAGGTTTTCTTATTTGCTTTATGCTTTTAATTCGAATATTGGTTTCTTTAGTTTTCCGCTTGAACATGAGTGGCTAAACTCTTGTTCAAGGGTTTTATCCATAGCTAATGGCTTTAGTTTGAATGCTCGTTTATGCTAGACTTTAATCCTTCATTCAATATTGCATATGCTTACTTGTTTTAATTGATTATTCGTTAGCCTGATCACCTTGCGAATATTATTTGTTGGATCTTGGTTGAACTCGGCAGAGGGAACTAAGAAGGTTAAAAGAAAGTATAGAATATGTTTCAGTTATCTTGTTCAATTAGTTCAAGAGGTTATTTCCTTGTTGAGAATAGGGATATAACTTTTGAACCCTATTCAGTTGAATACAAGTATCTTCAACTGTAATGTCATGTTTCTCTTGCAACCATAGGGATATAGGTGTTAGGGTTCATGAGATAGTTCTTGGATATTCGAGAGAATAGAAAAAATGGAATCATAACTTACAACTAGCAATCTTAGAAGAGTTTAGTCTAGTGTATTCGAGTCCTTAAAACTCAACTTGAAAGCAAAAGTGTCAAGACCCTTGTAACGACCCAAACATAGGCCTAGATCGAGACATTTGGAACCTAGAAGCATAATGGCTCCAAGTCGACCCATACCATGAACATAAATCTAAAGATCAAATAATAAAGCAGAAACGAACATCTAATATAGCAAAAGTATGAAAATTCAATAACATTAGGACAACGGAATGCATAACACTGATCCGAAGTTGAATACATACTATATCTAATAAGCCTCTAACATCCTGACGAGCTGATGGGACAAAACCCCAACTAGCTCACTAATAAACCGAAACTAAAAGATACTGATAACAATTTGATAAAGAGGTCCTTGGAGGATGAGGACTCACCAACAAGCTGGGTATGCTAAATCTTAGAACTAACTAGCGGCGGAACTGAATCGGAACATCCGAGCTTGTATCATGAAATGATACAACATAGAGTATGCAGTCAGTACTTGAAATGTATCGAGTATGCAGGGTAAGTAAAACCGCTAAGTAAGTAAAACTAAAATCATGAATATCATAAAACATTTCATCATAAGAGGTTTAAAGTAAGGCTTGCATGCTATTATCTAAAAAAATGATTTAAACATAATTGAATATTATAATTGAATCGAATGACCCAAAGCTAAAACTAATAATCATAAGTCAAATTGAACATTGGGCCAAACCTACTTAAAACATAATATTATGACTGATGAACATGCATAACTGAAATCATGAGGAACAATGGGAGACTCATCATATATCCGACATTACCATAATAGAGCGTATGTGATCCCGTCTATTACACTCAAGTGGGTAGAGCCGTCTAAAGCCTTGTCAGGGTTAAGAGCGCTACCATGATATCGATATCATACTGAAGGCCCCTTGGGGGTAGGTGAAGCTCACAAGGGAGTTCCCAAGAATCTGAACATACCTATGTTGAAACGTAGTTCTGAGGCACAGGGTTAACTGCACCCTTAGCCTACTCAGTGCTAGACACTACTCCCAAAAACACACATATGCTCTCCATCATTTTTCAACGAAGCTGAACCATCGCCTTTCAACGAATCTAATCATAACAACGTATACATAATCTAAAAACTGGACATGAGGAGCCTTAGCTCAAAACATACCGCAAGCTGTAAAGTGAGAGTCTAGACTCCAAAACCATGTGGTAAGCTAATATCATGGAATTGAAGTAAATCATGAAATATACTTAATTACATAGACTTGCCCAAACTTAAACATTCTTTGAAATAGACTTGATAGTCAAAATCATGGATATAGACATGGGTAATTCGAAATAATACTCTCACCTTAGACATTTCATCATACTTGAAAACATAGATCATAATCTCATCTCATCATGAACTTACATATTTGGGAATCATATTTTTAAGACTTGGAAATCATAATCGGTAATTGAAATCACTATAAAACATGCCCATAAATCATAAAACATCATTAGAAACATGAATAGAATTTACCCATGATAGATACTTAGAAGATTTTCACAAATTGGGTTAAAACCGCATGGAATCATCAACCTTGAATTTCATGAATTTAGAAAAGGATTTGGGCATTAGAGTGAAGAAATACTCCCATCCATAACCCTACATACATGGGTGCTTTGATTTCACAATCTCCTTTGAAAACCCAATTAAATTGAGGAAGAACCCATGGAATCCTCAAGCTTGATCTCCAATGAACTCCTTCGCTTGCATGCATGGAATGGGAAGGCTTTGAATAGGTTAAGCACTCTTGAAACCCTCCTAACCTAGCTTAAAATGATGTATTATAGGACCTAGGGGCTTAGAAATTATAAAAACACCCTATGAAATGCAGGAAAGTTACACACTGCCAGTCACCACGAGGGACACCACGACACATGGTGAACCTGACGACTCGTGGTGACCAACCTATGAAGTCTAGTGTCCAACCAGACATTTTCAACTCTGCTCCAGACCACGACCAACTCCACAAGTCGTGGAGTCACATCAAAACTCGTGGCTGCCTCCCGTGGTCACACGTTGACCATAAACCTTTTCCATCCTCCTCTCACTTCACGAGTCACCTAACGACTCATGAAGTCTCCCCACAGGCCACTAGATGAATCGTCCTGTGGTCGAGGCAACATTTTTCTATTTTTCTTTGCTTGAACCCTCGTGTCTGATCTTAGACACTTTTGGGGTAAAAAAAACCCTAGATTATCATCATCATTTGAATTACAAACACTTGTGAAAAATATTTTTGTTCATTATTTTAATTTACATTTCCAGTTAGTAGACTAATCTTCGAATCCATTTCCTCATTTTACCTATTTTTATTTGAATAGTGAAATGAAATGTTAACTATAAGTAATTAATTTGTCAAGTCTCTGAGGGATCGATATTGGAACTTCACCGTCTTATATTACTTAACGACCACGTGTTCTTACATGCGCTTGGCAACACAAGATTTTGGCTCCATTGCTGGAGAATTCAAGATTTATAAATTGTTTGTAGGTTAGGATTTTTATTCCGCTATTCTGCATTTTACTTTTGTTTGTGGTTGTTGAGAATTTCAGGTGGTTTTTGATTATTGTATTTCAGTTACTAGAATTTAGGGACCGCCCTTGGCTATATTTTATCAAAAAATCGAGAGAATTTTTTACAGGTTAGCTATGGTAGAAAATCATGAGCAAGCACAGGGAAACAACCAGGAAAAAATTCTAGTACTTAAATTTTCTCGGCCAAACTTGGGGAACGCTTCTAAAGAGATCATCAAGTCAGCCATCATTAAAAATTTTGAGTTAAAGGATGGAACCACGCAGTTGATTCAAATCACTTGTCAATATCAGGACACATTGCACGAGGACCCTATAGGCATTTGATGACGTTTGTCGAACTTAGCGAAAACATTCACTGTCAAAATGTGTCAGATGAATATGTGAAACTCACTTTCTTCCCACTCTCATTAATTAGTGAAAAGAACAAGTGGCTTCAGAATGAGCCAATTGTGTCCATTACTACTTGGGAGGTTATTCCGAACAAATTTATAAACGATTTGTTCTCTTCGAGGAGAATGACGGAGTTGAGAGGAATGATCTTAGAATTTGTGCAAAAAGATTGTGAGACCCTAGCTCATGCTTGGGAAAGATATAAGGGATACTTGAGAGATTGCCCGCATCATATGCAGCCAAAGGAGATCATTGGGCACAACTTCATAAAAGGGTTGAAGCCGGAGCCTAGGATTTTGCTATACGCTACCACAGGGGCAAATTTTTTCCAAAAGGTATGATGATATAGAGGATCTGCTGAATATCATGTCCGCTTGGAGCAAAGATTATCAAGATTTGGGAAGAGGCTTTACAACAGCCAAAGTGCCAGGGAAGCTTGAGGTTGATGGTGTCACAACAATCCGAGCAGATATTAGTCAATTGGTGATGTGATCAGAAAGTTAGTGATCACACCAGCTGCAAGCCACTTTCAATAGGTTCAACAAGTTCAGACTCCACCACCATCATGTGAGGCTTGTGGAAAAGGCCATCCATATTCAGGTTGTCCACTAAACCCTGAGTCTTTATTTTGTGGGTCAACAAAGTTGTGGTAGAGGTTTTGCAGGAAATAGTTACAATCACGGGTAAGGAATGTAGCAAATCCCTCCTAGGGAGGAAATCAAACTTTCAAAGACCCCTAAATAACTTCCAAAGACCTCAAGACTAGTAGCATGGCAGTTCTTTAGAGGAAACCATGAAGCAGTGAATGGTTCAGCAAACTCAGGTGGTTAATGAGATGCAAAAGCCAATCCACGAGTTGGAAAGGCAAATTGGGTAATTGACCCTTTAACAGACTAACAAAGCACAAGGGGCACTTCCAAACAATACTGAGAAGAACCTCAAGGAGAGATTTTCGTGAGTTCCTCATATATAATAAAATATCTTCCGATTAATCGTATTCGCTTACCATATGATTGTATACATCAGTATATATTATTCTATCAATTAATTAATAATACCCATCACTAAAAGAAAAAAGAAATTGTTAAAATTTTAGTGAAGTGTTTAGGTTTTAAGAAACAATAGAGATGAGTGTTAAGCCACTTGCCACATGCTTTTATGATATTACATGTAAGACTCAGCATACGTAAGGGATTTAGCCTTAGTATTAGGGTTTTTGTTCATAGTTAGGTGTTAAAAGAAAACATTATGATAAATACATAATAAATGTTTGTGTATAAATTAATGGATATATAAATAAGGAAATAAAAAATTACAATCTTATGTAGAGGATATAAAAAGTACTACCTTCATTTAAATTTATGGAATACTATTTAATAAATTAATATAAATTCTTTTTTTAAGGAATAGCACTTGTGATTTAATAAAAAACATAGATAGTTGTATGGTTCAATAAGGATTTCAAAAAAAATTAAATTTAAGTAATTTTTAATTATAAAAAAGTAATTTTTTTAGATCAAATTCGCGAACGTTCCTATGAGGAAACACTTATGTCAGCACGATCTCGTTGTGTAGTGGGAAGGAGCTAGGTGAAGTGATACCCAGAGATGGAAAAACAGAGGCAGAGCAGGTTGTGAAGTCTAAGAATGAGGTTGGTGAGTCAAGTAACTAAATAGCCAAAAATGGTATAAGCTAGACCACCTTCTCCATTACCACAAATATTCAAAAAGCAGAAGGAGGATGCAGCCTGTAAGAAGTTTCTTGATGTGTTGAAGCAGATACATGTGAAGCTACCATTGGTAGAGCTGTTGTAGGAGACTTATGCCAGGTATCTAAAGGTTATTGTGGCAAACAAAAAAAGGCTGACAGAGTTTGAGACTATAGCTCTTACAAAGGAGTGCAGTTCTTGGGTGTAGAACAAGATTCTGCATAAGCTAAAAGATCCTAGGAGCTTCACTATTCCATTGGTCATTGGGAGCAGATAAGTTGGTTCTGCACTATGTGATCTTGGTGCAAGAATTAATTTGATGCCTGCATCATTGTTTAGAACTTTGGGATTAGGTGAACGACGACCCACCACAGTGACATTGCAGTTAGCCGACAGGTCCATCGCTTATCCTAAGGGTATCATTGACGATGTGTTGATCAAAGTAGGACCATTCATCCTACCAGTGGATTTCATCATCCTTGATTATGAGGCAGATTTGGGAAGAGGATTCTTAGCCACTGTAGATGCAGTTAAAAAGGAAAAGTGGGGCAAGATGTCAATGACTGTGAATGAAAAAGAGGTAGTCTTTGATGTGTTCAGGGCGGAAAGGTTGCCATCTCACAATGAGAACTTTAAAATGAGCACAAAGGTGGAGCATGTAGGGTCTAAGCAGGCAGTTGAATAGTAGGTCTTTCGAGTTAACTCCGCAGTAAGTCTAGGAATTAATCATCTCACTTGAGTGAAGGAGTGAGAAGTCTTGCATCATGCCGCAATATTAAACCAGGAGCTGCATGGGAGGAAACTCGTGAATGTCATGCCACGACTATAACTAAGGTTCTTGGTGGGAGGAAACCCATCTTTCTAACACAGTTTGTCATTTTTTAGAGACGAATAGGGTATTTGAGGTAAAGGAGCAGAGAAACGAAGATGGGAAAAGTTTATGTCTTGGGAGAGATACTTGACGTGGGGCACCAATTATAAAACTTTAGAAGGAAATAAAAAATTCAGGTTGGGGCTATAGGTGGGGCGCTGTGCCAGGAACAATTCGCCAAGAAATTTTTTTTCTAAGTATGTGGCAAGGTAAATGGCGCACTGCACCAGGTGCATGATAGGCAAAAATGTTTTTTGGAGGATCCAAAAATTAATAATAACCCATGACCCACACTTTTATTTTAAATCATCATTCATCTTCTCTCTCTAAAAAGCCAAAGAAAAAAATAAAAGAATTTTCTCTCTCTCTTCTCTCTTAAAGCCATAACTCTCCCTCCCCTTCATCCCCATTGTTGTCTTCTCCAAAAATACTGGTGAAGCTAGCTTATGATGTCGCCCAAACGCACTTAAGTGCACGTGGTCGTCAAGTAATATAGGACTGGAAGCCTTGATTATCATACCCACAGATACTTTTTAGTTCAATCATTATAAGGTTATTGATTTATTAAGCTATTCTAACAAAATAGTAAAATGGGAATTGGTTTAAGAAATTAAACTACTAAAATTTTAAATACAAAAGTTACTCAAATGGTTGCAATCTTGGTTTTACTTCAATGATGATTAAAAACTAGGGCAATGGCACTTGATTGGTTCCAAGTTGAATTTTCAAGACATATTTCACTAGAATTATTCTTCCTACGGTTGCTAGTTGCAAGTTACTATCCCATTTCTTGCCACTATCCCTAGCATCAAAGAACTATCTCATGAACCCTAACACCTATATCCCTATGGTAACAGGAGAAGCATGAGGCGACAGTTATGCCTACTTGTATTTCAACTAAACAAGGTTGAAGGGTATATCCCTATCCTCAACAACTTTCATCCTCTCACCAATGGGTTCGAGGGTCTTTGAATTCTTATTTTGTATTTACCTTTAACCCTTCCGATTCCTTTTCCATATTCAATCGAAATCCAAAATATTACTTATAAGGTGATTAGTCTCATAAATGATAAATTCAAACAAGTAAATATAAACAACCGCAAAAAAAGAATTGAATCTAGATTAAATCAGTATATTCAACAACAACCATTCACCATGGACAAAACCCTAGAATATGCGTTTAGTCACTCATAGAAAAGTGAAAAAACAAATTCTTATTTATCATCATACAAAGTAAAGAGTAAAGAAGAGAATAAACCTAGTATGGAATTGGTCTTCCTTCAAAAACGGCTTACATGAATCCAAAGATAAACTACGGAATGTTAAACTCTACCAAACTAGATGAATGATCTGTCAAAATATGATTAAAGATGCTTGACACACGCCCTAGAAGATATGTATATAGTTAAGCATTCAAGTGACGCTTCTTCCCTCCAACACTTGGCTTTCAAATAAGCAATTTTTGGCCCGAAATAAGGTTGGCACACCGCCTCCACTATCTCACCATAGACTTAGTCAAATTTCTAGCAATTTCAGCTTTAGGATGAACCTAGTGCGGTGCCCTCACCATCTCGCGAAAGACTTAGCCTATTTTTCCACACTTTCAGCATGTCTGGCGTGCCACTCTCACTATCTCGCTAAAGTGTTAGTCAAATTCTTGCACTTATGGACCCTTATGGCATGAGGCCTCCTCCATCTCACTAGAATTTTGGTGATTTTCTCTAAGTATGAAAAACTCTGGGGCTCCACACGCGCCATCTCGCTAAGGTGTTGAAATTATCATCTTCTAAAGTCAAGGATCTGGCAGGGGGCTCTAGCTATAGCACAAGAATTAATGAAATTTTGTCAAGAAGCTAAGGACCTGGCGCGGGGCGCCCACTATAGCCCCCAAACCTTCTTCTCAGCTTCTCAATTATTCAACTTGGTTCATTTTGGGACTTTTTCCTTTGCTTTCCACCTCAAAACATTTGTTAGCATACAAAACATACAAACATATGAATTTATTCATTTCATAAGGATTATGATCTCAAAACAAGGTAAAATATGGGAAAAACATGGAAAATAGGCATATAAATATGCCTAACATCACTTCCTCAGCTCAAGTAAGTAATTTTTTTCTCTTTTTTGGTATTTAATGTTATAAGCATTCTCCCATTACCCTTCTTCCCCAAGTTGAAAAACCAAAAATCACCATCGCTATGTGAAAATCTTGAACCTCATAATATGAGTTTTCATGGCTTAAATCTCATGTGTTCTTCCATAATATTTCTATATCCTTGTTTGGGTTGCTTTTTTTTGAATTTTGTGATTCTATGTTGGGGTGTGTGAAGAGGGTGATGAATGAGTTATAAAATGATTTCATGAAAAAAGTGAATTTGGAGCACTTGTGTAGAGAGAGAAATTGCTTAGTTTATGTGATTCTTGAATTGTGAAAATATTGGGTCGTTAAAAAATTCATGTTAATTCATTGTGAAAATTAGTAAAAGTCATGTTAATTGTTGTTTGAATTTATTGTGACTACTTCCACAATTGGGTTGTGTGAATTGAGAATTAAGAATGGGAAAAGTGAAGGGAGTGGCTAAATTGAAGCACTCTTGAAATGTAAAAAAATTAAGAGAGGTGTGAGGGCTAATCATGAAGGTGACTTGAAATTGAAAAGTTGGTAATTAATTTGGGTTGATGAGATTTTGCATGATAATGGGAGAAGTCAAAGTACCCTATTTGAAAAATTCTCACAAGTTTTCTAGCGAATTAATTGTGGAGTTGTTTTGCACCTCTTACACCTAATTAGCTAGCCTTGTTGTTCATGAACTAACTTTGTAAAAGTCTTGTTGTTGTCTGGCAGGTACTATGGCATCCCATGCAGATAAAGGAAAAGAAGTGGAAGTCGCTAACAAAGGTTTCAAGCGGCTTAGGAAGGGAACAAAAGGGGTCAAGTTCATCGGCCACCAAAGCACCCCCTACTAGGAGGTTTGGAGCTAAGGTTGTGGAGCCACATGGGCTCAAGTGGTTCAATGCACAAAAAGAAGCCAAGTATGGTCCAAAAAACTTGATTGTTAAGGGTCTCATTGCATTTGAGTTCCCTACCATTCGCGACACTATTCGTGAGTTGATTTTGGGATACGTGTTTGTTGATCCTAAGGACTGCAACCTCATCTTAGTAAGAGAATTCTATGCCAACTAGGATACTTCCTTCAGAGAGAGCACTAAGATTAAGATATGGGGTCAAGTGATTTGCTTCAACACTAGGTCATTCAATTCCTTCCTTGGCACACCTGTGGTGAACCAGGCAATGTACTTCATATTGTTAAAGAAGCCCCCATACCATGACATTCACAATACACTATGTGGTGAGCATTCAGCTGCCCGTTGGGCAAGGGACCAAAATGGCAACCATTCTACAATTTTGTTTTCCTACTTGACTAAGGGGTCTAAAGTTTTGATCAAGATTGCATGTGTCATACTCCTACCTGGGACACACACCACAGAGACTACTAGAGAGAGAGTTGTATTGGTGTATATGCTGATGAAGGGGTTTCCAATTAAGTTTGGTGCAATGCTTACAGATAACATGAGGAGGTTAGAGACAACTGCCATTGGAAGTATTGCTCGGGCAGTTTATTGACACAGTTCTTGAGAGAGGATGGCATTGAGGAAGAAGAGGTTGATCTTTATGTACCCCTAGAAGGGCACTTGGCAGGCAAAATGATTGACGTCACAAAGGTAAAGGAGCCAACCACCTCTTTAGCTCCACTTCTTACTCCAACCGAGTGCTATGTTCGGGATTATTGTTGGAGAGGTCGTATGTTTGGGATGCTAGAGCTACAGTTGAAGATTGGAGGTAGACCTGCCACTGATGAGGAGATGTCAGCAGTGAAGGAGCGGTACCCACTCACTAAGAGTTTGATGCTAATGTGCAAGGAGGGATTGACTTTGAGGAGCCTTTAGATGACGATTAGTACATAGTGTTCACTGATGGTGTTGATGATATTGATGATGAGGAGGAGGATGATGCCACCCCAGGAGCTATGCAGGTTGATGACGCAGATGATGAAGATGATGATCATGATTATAATCTTAATGATGAAGACTCTTCTTAGAAGCCTAGGAAGTTCTTTTTCTCTCCCTACTTGATATGTTTGTTTGTGCACCGTTCAAGTGTGGGGTGGAGGAAATAAATTTCCTGTTTATTCTTTCGTAGATAAATTTGTAGTGGGCTATAGCAATAGTTCTCATTCTCTGTGCTAGTGGCTAGTATATGATTGATTAAACCTTGGTCTATAATAGTTAGTAATATGGTTGGTTGTAAACACCGATGCTCTTTTATGTGATTTTATGTGATTTCTCTTCTCTAGTTTTGTTTTGTTTAGTTAATTGAGAGTCAATGTTTTTGACTATCGTCATAGAGGTAGTAACTCTTCCTGATGATGGATGGATGATGACTATCTTAAGAAAAAATTAGTGATATTTTTTTTATTTTTTAGGATGGAGCTGAAAACCACCACTTATTCTCTTGATATTCTGCTCAGAAGCTAAGTTTGAAGTAATGAAGTAGTTACCGTGAATGCATAAGGAGTGAAAATTCCATAAGAGACACATAGTTTTTTAAGTTGAATCAAGGAAAATATTCTTAGGGGTTAATAATGAAAGGTTTATTCAATTTTCTTGTGTTGATATGTAGCCATAGGAAACTAACTAAGATCATCATGCCATGAGAGGTGAGCTTTATTTGTTGTGTGTTGTGCAAAATATAACATTTAGAACTTATCTAAGCGTGTATAGGATAGATAGTTTCCAAAGAGGTGAGATGTTATGAAGGCTTTTCTTTGAGAAAACCCATTTTATCCATTGTTGTTGTACCTTCCTTAACACTATCCCTAGTTAACCCCTTTAAGCCATAAGCCTTCTTTTTTTTCTTAGCCAAAAAAGAAGCCTATTCCTTTTATTTCCTGACCTTCAGAATTTTTTATCCAAAGATAGTCTGAAGCACTTTGAGATTTAAGAATGAAGGATCCACCGAAGTAAAAAGAGTCAAGGTAAAGGAAAGAAAGAAAAAATAGTGATGGAAAGAGAAGATGATAGAAAGAGGGGTGCCCACACAAATGAACATATCTACATTCTTATAGAACATAAATGAAAAGATCTTTATTGGTTGGTTATTCTTGTTGAACATTTAAGAAAAAACTAGTATTCAAATAGTATAAATAGGGACATGATAAGAGATAAAAGAATTAGTGAAGGAAAGGGTGAGCAGTGAAAAGAAAATGTGTACAAGAAAGATGAAAGAATGTCTTAAAGTGCATAGGACTGCTAGCCACTCTGAAAGAAAATTATTCCTACCTGTCCCTTAGCCGATATTACAACCATGAAAAGTCCTTATGGTCTTATTCTATTTGAATGATTAAGTAGTCTGATTGTATGTGAGAGGAAACCCTTTGCTATGTGCATGTGTATGATATATCATTTGTGAGAGTAAGTGTGACTTGCTTATTATGTTCCACGCTTTGATTGATAACATGAGATACCGCTCGCCCGGATGCTCACCTCTGGCACAAAGCATCACTAATTAAATAAGGGCATAATATGGTCAAAATCGGTGTACTATGTGTTGCATTTTTCATAATTAATCATATTGGCACTATTTTGAAAAGATGAGTCGATTATAGAAGTTAGGTAGTTTTGAATGAAAACTTTTATGTGTGCTTGATGCGGATTATATAGAATTGATGAACCACTTGAGTCATATGTTCTGTCTTTGGCTTCTTGAGTGAGAATTGATAAGGTGGAAAGTAGTGAGAAAGATGTTTGTGCATGTAAGTAGCAGATTTTTGAGGACGAATATGCGGTTTAAGTGAGGGTGGTGATGTTGGGCATATTCTTGCCTGTTGCCATATTTTTACCTATATTTTACCTTGTTTGATCACTATATACAATGCATAAAATTCTATTGCACTTATGTGTGTTAAATGAGCTAACAAATATTTAGAGATGATTTTAGTAGGTGATTAATGGAAAGGACTCAAAAGCTGGCCCAAGTTGCTTGAAGAAAAGAAGAATTGCGAAAATTTGAGAAACTTTGGTGAGATAGTTGGCGTGGGCGTCAACCGCAAAATTCAGAGAAATTAAACTCAGGCTAGCGCATTAGGTGGTGCGATGTGCGAGCCCGAACTTCAGAAGAATTTTTGATTAATACCTTGGTGAGATGTGTGCTTACAGCCTTTAAGTATTCAGACACGTGAAATTTTCTAACACTTTGGTACGATGGAGTCGATGCACCGGAGTCCACACAGGTGAAAAATTTCACTAATACCTTGGTAAAATGGCTGGTACGATGCCTTGGAGTAAACTTTTAGGGACATTAAAGCCACGGAGTCGGTAAGATGGGACGTGTGGTGCGCGGAGCCTGTTTGGGGAGATTTTTCAAGTCAAAGGCTGAACTTTCGGAAAAAGAAACATTTTATACCTTGATTATAAAGCCTTATCATCTAGGGCATTTTTAGTAGTCTTCGATCGGAAAGATGAAGTTTGTCACCCCATGGGTTATAGGAAAAGACAGAATTTATCTTTTTTCCTAAGTTTTCTTCTTTACTTTATGCTTTTAATCTAAATGAGGATTTTAACATTTTCCTCTTGAACATGAGTTGATAAACACTTGTTCTAGGGTTTTTACCATAACAAATTGTTGTAGTTTGAATATTCATTTATGTTAGACTTTAATCCTTTTATTTAAGATTGCTTATGCTTGCTTGTTCTAATTGATTGTCGTTAGCCTGATCACTTTGAGAATATTATCTGTTGGCTCATGGTTGAACTCAAAGAGGAGGGAACTAAGAGGTTAAAATAAAGAATAAACTAGTTTTCAATTAGCTTGTTTAATTAGTTCAAAGAGTTGATTTCATTGTCGAAGATAGGGATCTACCCTTCAACCCTATTTAGTGAATACAAGTATCTTCAATCATTGTCCCATGTTTCTCCTGGAACTATAGGGATATAATGTTAGGAGTGCATGAGATAGTTCTTGGATATTTGGGAGATTAGCAAGAAATGGAAACATAACTTGCAATAGCAATCTTAGAAGAGTTTAGTCTAGAGTATTGGAGTCCTAAAACTCAACCTGAAAGCAAAAATACCAAGACCCTAAATTCTCATCATCCTTTGAATTACAAACACTCGTGAAAATGATTTTTTTATATGTTTAATTTACATTTTCAAGTTAGTAGACTAATCTCAAATCAATTTTCCTATTTTACCTGTTTATTTGAATAGGAAATAACATTGTTAAGCCATAAGCAATTAATTCTGACAAGCCTCTGAGGGATCGATATCGAGACATCACCGTCCCTGTGCCCAGCCGACCATGTGCGCTTGGTGATATTAAAGGGCATTGATATGCATGTTCCGAGGGAGTTATATCATATGCGAGGCATAATGATTGATCGAGAATGTTTGGCTTATCTTGCTTATGTTCGTGACACTCGTAACACACCATCACTTAAGTCAGTTCCTATGGTTTGTGAGTATTCTAATGTATTTCCTACTAATTTATCTAGACATACTTCACGATCATGATATTGACTTTGGCATTTATGTTAAGACGAGCAATCAGTCTATTACTATTCGACTATATTGGATTGCACCAAAATTTAGATTGAGGGAGCTAAAGGGCGGCTTGAGGATCTTTTGGGTAAGGGGTTTATCAAGACTAGCATATCTCAGGTAGGTGCTCATGTTCAGTTTGTGAAGAAGAAATATGGCTCCTTGCGTATGTGTATTCACTACAGGTAGCTGAATAAAAATGTCATAGAAACCCTTATTACTGATAGCCGCATGCATTGATGTTTTGATCTCTATGAGAGAGCATTTTATTTTCTAAGATAGATTTGAGATTAGGCTACCACCACTTAAGGATCGGGATTTCAGAAATTCCAAAGACTAGCTTTATGACTCATTATGACCACTTGTGAGTTTCCTAGTCATACCTTTTGGCTTGACCAATGACTAACAACATTTATGGAGTTGATGCACCATGTTTTCAAGGCCAATTTGGATTCATTTTTTATACTATTCGTCGATGACATCTTAAATGCCTTGAGGAGTAGGGAGGAGCATGGGCAGCATTTGAGGGTTGTGATTTAGATCTTTCAAGATGAGCAGTTGTATGTCAAGTTCTTCTAAGTTTGAGTTTTAACTTGAGTCCATGGCATTCATAGGATACATGGTGTTAGAAGAGGGGATTATGGTTAATAAATCCAAGATTGAGGCGATTCGTATTGATTGGACTAGGCCCATATCTCTATTATTGAGGTTCATAGTTTCATCGTGTTAGCGAGGTTACTATAGAAAATTTATTAAGGGTTCTCTTTAATTGCAGTATGGCTATATAATACTCCAAATTTCCCTAAGATAAGATCCAAGGGTTGAATGATAGAAGCAGGAGAATGCTGCACCAGGAGTCACAAAATGACTTGTCAGTTGCAGTTAAGTGGTGTTGTGTTGGGAAGTTGCCGGTGGCAATGGGTCAAGGGAACAACCCATCATGACACCCAATGATTCGTGAGTCCCACAGGTTGTGCGGGAAGTAGGAATCAGAGGGGACTCTTTCAGAGGAGACTCAGCGAGAGTGGAGGGACGAGTCATGGTGTTACTTCACGACTCGTTTGACTATTGGTTGGACAAGGTTGGAAAATTTTGGAATTTCCAATGGTGATGATGAGAGGAAATAACGAGTCATCATTGTGGAGTGACGAAGCTCATCTGTCTGGTCATTGCTAGAGGATCGAAATTTGGGAAGGAGGTTTCCCGTGGAAGCGGTAAGGACCATGAGTTGTTAGTTCAACTGGGCGTTTCGTTAGATGCCTCATTAGGTTTGGCGGTGACCCTTTTTCCTTCAATTTATTATGGGTCTTTTTATAATTTTAAATCTTTTAAGTCCTAAACTACATCGTTTTAAGCTTGGGAAAGGTGTTTTAGAGGTATAATCAACCCTAGCCTATTCATTCTCTCCCGAACACTCTCAGAAGAAGACGTAAGGCTCTCAAATTCTCTTAATCTTACTAGGGTTCTTGCTCAAGTTTCTCCTAAGATTCAATTGGGAATTTCAAGACTTTTTGATTGATTTCCAATTTCAAGGTAGGCTTATTCATTGATAGGTTTTTTCTACCCTCATGCCTTCTCTATTCAAATTCGCGATCACCCATCCCAAATCCCAAATTTCCCGAAATTAAGAGGTTTTGTTGGTTTATGTAATTTCTCCATGAACCCCTTATGGGTATAGTTGAATTGATCCGAATTTATAATTTCCATGATTGGAGTTTAAAGATTTCTCCAAGATTTCATTAAAATTATGGTCTTTTATGTTACAAGCATGATTATGAACTTTTAGGGCCAAAATTTATTTTTATGAAATTTTATGATTCCATTATAATTTTAACTCTCGCAAGCCCTAATTTATGATCTATGATTTATAACACATGATTTATTATACGCAATCTTCATGAATTTATGAATTTCAAGTATGAGGATTTTTCCAAGTATGCATGTCTTTCCCGATTATCAAGTTTATGATTATGGCCGACTTACAAGCCCTTATTTCACGGGTAGTTCATCTATATCAAGTATGTTCACGATTATCATGATCTAAACTAGCGCATTAACTTCATGTATGATTTCATGATAATGATTATAGTGTAGGCATCATTTGTAGGAAGTAGTGTCTGGCAAGGTAGGCTCGAGGTTGGAAAACTATGAGTCTCAAAACTACATGCCAATGTATATTGATATTCATGTTAACTCTACGGGGTCTCTTCGGTGATCACACAAATTATTATTGTTATTTTCTAAAGGCTTAGGACGGCTCCTACCCATGGCCGAGATAGTTGGAGCATCATGTAAGCTCTATCATGATGATGTCGGTTACGACAAGTCCTCCACATTGTTTCATATGTTTTATGCATGATTATGTTTATTATATTTTGGCTCAAGTTATGTTTTTACCAGTTTTCTCATATGATTATGATTATGATTAGTTTATGAATAGTTTTAAAAACCTTGAGCCCTATCTTGATTATGTTTATGATTATTACCTCGTATTTCGAAATATTATACTCTCATGACTTTCGTATTTTATTGTTAAGTATTTACTTATCTCGCATACACAGTACATATTCAAGAAATGACCATACTCTATGTTGTATCGTCTCATTATATAGGTCGAGAGATCGAGACTGTCACACTTGTGTCACTTGCTCTCATCTCGAATCGCATTACGGTGTTGGTAGAGTCCTCATCTTAGAGGATGTTCTCTTTAGCTTATGTTCCATAGTTGTTATTCCAGTTTCTAGACTTAGCCAGGACTAGTTAGGGTGTTGTCCCATCAGTCCATCTATAACTAGAGGCTTTAAGACTATCATATTGTTTTTGAGACCAGCCCGGTTGTTTTATCACTCTTACTCCTATTTTATGTTGATCGGATTTCCGCTTAAATTATATTATGTTTTAATTTCGCCTTGAGTACGCTCTTCTTAGTTTTTATGCATGTGCCATGGCTTAGCTTGGAAGTCATTTTGTGGCTCTAGGTCCTCTGTCTAGATCTGGGGTCTATGGGTCATGACACTTCCCCGGCTAGATTGGCTTTCGGAAGAATGTCGCTTTCTATTGGTGGAGTGCGAGGCAGTGTTTGAAGCTCAAGGACTTGTTGACTTCCAGCGCCAATTCTGAAACTTCCAATTGAGGGCCCATGATATATGTATATATATGTTTATATTAGCTAATAAACAGCAGATCGCCACGTCGACAGAGTATGCTCCTGCCTCATCCTCAGTACAGAAAAGCCTGATTCGGATTCTATAGTTCTTACAGTCTAGATATTCCTTGCTCTTGAGTTTCTAGTTATGTTGTTTATATTGAGATATGTTAGGTTTGCTTTGCATGCACTCAGGGGTACTAGTGGTACTGACGCTCGTTTGGGGCGCCGCATTGCTTGCCTGTAGGTATTCTGGGCAGAGGAGCCGATCCCCTCATAATTCCAGCCAGCTTATTGAGTCATCGGCTCACATCATCCGAACTAGACAACTAAGTCTATTTACTTTCTTTTGTTGCAGTATGGGTAGGTCGGGGCCTGTCCCGTCCATTTTATCCAGTGTTCATAGAGGCTTGCAGATTGTGTATATATATCTCCCTGTGGTTAGTTATCAGGTCGTGTGGTGATGCATATGTTTGGCTGTTTAGTATTGTTGATTGTGTTGGCCGGATGGCGGCCGTATCGAGATAGTAGTGGTGACCTTGCCGATCCACAGTAGATATACGATATTCATTATGTTGAGTTAGGAATAACTAGACAGCATGGTGGCCTTGTCGGCCGAATAGGTTTCCCTATAAGAGTAGGATTTTGGTTGGGGCGATATTACGAGGATAGGTGGCTATAGGCCGATCGGCCAAGGCTATATTCTGACCCAGATTATATAGCCCGTTGATTCCGGGGAATACGAGATAGAGCCGGCCAGGCACCAGTATTGTGCTTAGGCTGATGAATTAACTTGATCCGAGTCCTAATAGGGCACTGAGTGCTGATCATACCCAAGGCGGGCGTGACAAACTTGGCGGGATTTCCTAGATCGGATGCGAGAGGATCTTAGGAGTCATGCATGTGACACCTACGAGAATCGGTGAGATGGCGGTTTTTGGTTGCGGATACATAGATTTGTATTATGGTACGAGAGTTGGGAAAGATCTCGGGGAGAGATGTTGCCTCAGAGCTTGAGTCCCGGCTTCTCGGAGCCTTCTGGGCCAAAAGATTACTTGCCACGGGAGATCCTGCGGGCCGGATGGATCGGTTCACACTTGGGCCGAGGGCGAGGAACGTACGAGAATATGCCTTACGGTTTGACTCCTTGGGCAGCTATGCTCCATCTTTTGTAGTTTCCTTGCCGTCCAGAGTCCACCGGTTTTTCATTATGGAGTCTTGAACCCGAGAATACATTGAGGCATGCATGGCGAGCTACATTACGAGAAGATATGGACATTGCCGTACGAGGCCTTTGCCCCGGACTATTGAGGGCCTTAGACATCGGAAGGGATAGTATTGAAGCAGATAAAATCGGGAAGCGTATTTGCGAGGGATAGATCAGATGAAGTGAGGAGGAGGTTGAGGAGAGAGGACCCCGGGCCGGTTATCGGAGCCCAGAGACCCCCTAGACCCCACCTCCACCACAACGGCAGAGGGTAGATTTATTCGTCGGGAGTCTGGTGGAAGTTCTCGAGCGGTAGATTCAGCACAGGTGGCGATTCATACCCCACTCTACCCTAATTGCAGCCGACCTCACGCCCGGAGCTTGTAGATCAGGCTCCTCGGGGATGTTATATGCGGGCGGGGAGGGAGCCTTAGGATGAGAGATTATCGGCGAGGGCAAGATAAGTCGAGATAGTCGGGACGGGGGATCCCTTGAGGCCATAAGCTCCGAGCGGCCTCGGCGGGCGTAGGCCCTCGGGGTTCAGGCGAGTAGAGGCGAGGTAGATCGAGGGCCTCTAGTTCGGAGTGCGAACCCGGCCGTACCTATGCATTACCAGGCAGACAGGACTCAGAGGCGTCTCCAGATGTAGTACTTGAGGTATGATGACTATTTTCTCATGCCACGCTTATGTAGTAATTATTCGAGTCCACGTTGTCCTATATTTACCCCATTTGTGGCTGCGAAAGTTTAGTGTTACTTTTGAAATTATTCTGGCTGACCCTTCTCGGTATCCACACCCATCGGTGACTCTATTATAGCTAGCCCGAGAATTTATCGAGGTGTACAGTAGGGTTCTTTGATCGTCGGACTACGGTAGATCTGGTAGAACTAGAAATGATTGATTTGATGCCATTATGGGTATGGATTGGTTAGTGCTAGTGCTATGCCAACGTGAATGTTGGACCAAGGCCGGTCCGATTCCTTTCCGGGAGACGGTGCGAGAGTGGAAAGAGCGGCACCTTCTACGCCAAAAGGTAGGTTTATTTCCCTGCCTTCAAAGCGAGAGATTAATAGCTAAAGGATGTATTTACCACCTAGTAGGGTTCAGGATGTTCGGGTAGAGTCTCCAGGCACTCGATGTTTCGGTGGTGAATGAATTCCCGATGTATTTCCAGACGAGCTGCAGTATTTCGGAAAGGGAAATCGATTTTGCGATCGACTTGCTACCGGGCACATAACCCATATCAATTCCTCCGTTTCGTATGGCTCTGCAGAACTCGAGAGGATTAAAGGGAGTAGTTGAAGGATTTGTTAGATAAAGGGCTTTATCGGGTAGAGTACTTCACCGTAGAGGGTGCGCCGATTATTTGTAAGAAAGAAGGATTGGCTCGCTCCACATGTGTATAGACCTGGCGGTGAATAAGGTCTGATCAAGAATAAGTATCCACTTCCCAAAATAGATGATTTGTTTGATCCAGGTTGGGGGGCGGATATTTCCAAGATTGATTTGAGATCATGGTACCATCAGGTACGAGTTCGTGAAAGAGACACTTTGAATTCCTAGTTATGTCCTTTGGGTTAACAATGCCCCGGCAATATTCATGGACCTGGTGAACAACACCTTAGACCATGCACGGACTGTTAGGATAGTATTTATTAATGATATTATAGTATATTCGTTACGAGGTAGACCACCGGACTCATTTACGGACGGTGCTCAGATTCTTGGGACCGCCAATTATATGCTAAGCTTCTCCAAATGTGAATTGGATGAACTCAAGAGCCTTCTTGGGGCATATTGTGTTAGATCTTTAGTATACGGAGTTGACACGCGAGAAAGATAGAAGCCCCGGTCAAAACATGGCACCTAGACCTACCCTCCATGAAGTCATGAGTTTTCTGGGGTTAGTAGGATATAACAGAAGATTTGTTGAGGATTCTCCACTATAGCGGCACCTCTGACTAAGCTGATGCAGGAAGGCAGGCAAGGATTCAGTGGACAGAGGTATGCGAGCAAGAGCTTCCAAGAATTGAAGGGCCAGTTAACCTCCACTCCGGTCAATCGGAAGACGTACTAGGAAGGTACAGAAGGTTATTCGGTTATTGTGCATCGGGTATTGGGTTGGGTTGTGTGTTGATGCGACACGGTAAGGTGATTGCGTATTCTTTCGGACAATAAGGAAACACGAAAAGAATTACCTACCCACGACCTGAGTTAGCCGCGATGATCACGCCTTAAAGATATGGAGACATTACTTGTATGGGGTTCATGTGGATATTTTCACAGATCATAAGAGCCTACGGTATATCTTCACTCAGGGAGATTGTTTGAATTTGCGACAGCGTCGCTAGTTGGAGTTATTGAAAGACTTCCACGACGTGGACATTTTTGTATCATCCGAGAAAAGCCAATGTAGTAGCGAGATGCTCTGTGTGCGATGGGAAGTTTGGTGTATTTGCGGCCCGAGCAGCGGGAAGTTGGTCGAAGAATATCAAATTAGCCAGCCTAACCGTTCGTGTAGCGAAACGAGGACAATAGAGACGGTAATTCAGAACACCGTTGTGTAGTATTTGTTATGGAGGTAAAAGAACGACAATATGAGGATCGGCGATCCGGCTTAGGACGAGAATTGACGCCGATTTTCAGATAACTAAGGATGAAGTATTTCGATGTAAGGAGCGCCTGCGTATTTCCCGAGATGTTTTGAGCTCACGCCGGCGAGATTATGAGTAAAGTACATTACGCGCTATTCTCTCCACCCGGGCGTAAGCGAAAATGTACCACGATATCAGGAAATCTTGGTAGCCAAGTATGAAAAGAGAAATAGCGAATTTGTAGCCCAATGTCCTAGCGCCCTTGGTAAAGAAGTAGGAACATCAGAAACCCGATCGGGTTAACTCGGGACATGGCGTGCCTCTGGAAATGAGGAAGCGGTGAACATGGACTTTGTAAACGGGGTTACCCGTACCGAGACATAGACATGATTCCACTTTTAGGTAATAGTTGACAGGCCCCGGCAGAAATCTCAGGCCTACTTCCACCGCGATGAAAGCTACTTTCTCTGCCGAGGATTATGCCGAATTGTATATCGAGAAATAGTTGGGTACGGTGTTCAGTATCTATTATACGACGAGGAGCACAATTTACAGCTAGATTTTGTGAGTCATTTTGGGAGGAAGGTAAAGGGAATGCAGTTAGCAAGGCAGCATTCCACCCTCAGGCCGGTCAGACAGGCTGAGCGCTGATTGAGCAGCTCGAGGATATACTGCAAAGTATGTGGCTGCTAGATTTTAGTATTTGGGGCGAGCACATTTTTGCCACTAATTGATTTGCTTATAATAATAGCTATCACTCAGCTATCCAGATGGCGCCCTTTGAGACATTGTATGGGCAAAAATGCAGATCACCGGTTCGGCTTAATTTTGAAGTGGGAAGTAGGCCAACGTTGGGCCGAGACTGTCATTCACTTGATCATAGAAGGTAAAGCTTATGGAAACGCCTATTGGCCCATGACCACTTGAAAGTGTAATAAAATTAATCGGCGCGGGGGCTTCCACACAGGAGCGATGTGAATGACGGGGCATTTCAGAAAGTATCTCCGATGAAAGGGGTGATGAGATTCAGCAAGAAAGATAAGCTTAGTAGAGATTTGTTGGACCTTGCTCCAGTTCGCGAAGGATAGACCAAGTGGCATATGAGTTGAACTTGCCTCCAGAATTAGAATCCGTTCATCGGTTTTCACGTATCTATGCTAAGGAGTGCATCAGAGACCCATCTAGAGCAGTCACAGTCCAGGATATCCAGTTATGGAAGCTGGCCTATGAAGAAGGTTTCATTAGCTATCTTAGACAGACGGATTCGTAGATGAGAACCAAAGATATTGCGTTTGTCAAGATGCTTGTGGCGTAACAGGAAGCGAGAGGGAGATGACTTGGGAAGCAGAGGAAGATATAAAAACCAGATATCCTCACTTATTTCAAGCCTTTGATCCCAGTATGTTCGTATTGTTATTTTATGTAGTGCCTTATAGTTTATGTATAAATGAATAATCTATTCCAATCTTTCATGTGATGAATACTATAGTATTGTGTGGAGTACCTGTATTGGATTTTTCTGCATTTCAGGTTTTGGGATAGTCCATATTACGGAAAACTCTGCCAAAAATTTTCTAGAAATAAGTTGAAGGTAAGTTGGGAATTCCTACAGATAGAAGTTTACATTCGGGGCCAGATGTTCTTAAGAGGAAAATACGATACCGTAAAATTCCCACTATATATATGCCGACACGTAGATAGCCCCTATTCCATGTTGGTTAAGAGTTTTGAATTCCATACATGCTAGGAAAAGGCCCGGGAAGCGGGATAAGTAGTCGAACCATCGCGGAAGGGCACAGGGCTAGAGCCCCTCCGCGATGGCAGCGTGTCATGGAGGAGGGCCTCCACTTGTTGGCTCCGTGACACGTTGGCCCTGTCAGGCTCAGTATATAAGCCTCAAAACTTTGGTTTTATTTCCATAAATTTACACAATTTCCGAGGCGCTGAGAGAAAGCGGAGGAGAGCGAGATATTTTGATAATTTCCTTTCGATTACGCCCGTCAAACACAGTCCAGAATTTGAATTAACCTCAGATACCGAGGTATTTAGCAGCAGGGGAGAATTCCTACGGATTTAGTTTCCGTGAAATTCAGCGCGGGAAAATCATCGCGCTACCGAGCTAAGGTAAGTGGAATTGCTCTAAATTAGTGTCAATATACTCCCTAGCCCTAAAGTGAGTATTTCTCCCTTACGGACTTTAGAAATAGCAAGTTTCCGATCATTTTTCGATAAGCCAAAAGTTTGGGCCCCTATATATCAAAAGAAGTGATGTTTTCTTTCGAGAATATTAGTGTATTTAGTTCTAATTTGATATATATGTGAATGCGATTTAAGGAGAAATAGCAAAAATGCGGCCGAGCTTCGCCCGTTAGTCGAAAAATTAAAGCGAAAGGTATGTAAGAAGCTAATTCCTCAGCAAGTTAGTAATACAGTACCAGTAATAATATTGTTATATAGAAGAAAGGATTCAAAAGTCAATTGAGTCTAGATATGAGTTTAGCAGCGTGTTTTCCAATTCGCGAACACATGTTTATAATAATATGAGATATATTCGAGAATAAAAGTAGTAAAGCAATATCAGATAACTGGATAATATCCCAGATACAGTATAGTCAGACAGTAAGAGATATTTGGGAATACAGTATAAGCCAGACAGTCGGATATGTCCCAGAATCAGGTATAAGCCGAGTATGAGGGCTCATTACTAACATAGAAAAGAGTTCAGAATGAGAAATCGGGAATGTCTGAGATAGTGTTTCGGTTCAAACATGCTTGCTATATGTGATTATTGATTGTTGGAACTTGATTGTGTTATGAGGGAACCTTTGAGCATCCTCGCCGCCCCTGTTGTGCGCTTGCGCCCGGGGGCCAGTTACGAATACGAACATAGTTACAGTTTACAAATTATTGTACAGGAGTCCTCGGGACTCGGACACGATTATTTATATAAGAGGCCATAGCCCGAGCTGAGACCCGGGGGCGGTAGGAGGTGCTTTCGTAGTTAGTAGATGAGTGGGTGATTTATTTTGGATGGTTTGACCCGAGGTAGGGGTATATATATTATTTGTTGGTTGGCACCTTCCGGCTTAATGGGGGCTGGTATTGGTGCTTGCTTGCTATATATATGTATATATATGTGTATATATTAGTTAATAAACAGCAGATCGCCACTCGGCCAATTTATGCTCCTGCCTTATCCTGGTACAAAAATGCGATTCGAGATTCTATCGGTGCTACCGAGATCCGAGATATTTCACATATTGATTTCTGATTATGTTGTTTATATTCTGATATGTTCGATTTGCTTTGCATACTCGCTACAGTGTGCGCGCCCGTTTGAGGCGCTGCATTACCTGCAGGTACTCATAGACCGAGCCGATCCCTCGTGATTCCAACCGGCTTTGAGTCATGACTCTGTCATCGGAGGGTAGAGCAGAGCAGGTCTATTTCCTTTCTTTTGTTGTACGGTATGGGTAGTGGAGCCTGTCCCGACCATTTTGTCGTGTTTAGAGGCTTGCAGATTGTGTATATATTTCTCCCTATGGTTGAATTTATTGCGGTCGTGTAGGGCCGTGCATATGTTTAATTTGTTTAGTGTTATTGATTGTCTTGGCCGTGCCAAGGCGTATTCGAGATAATGGTAATGACCTTACCGGTCGGGTAGTATGTACGGTATTCATTATGTTGAGTTAGAGATAAAGACAGCATGGTGGCCTTGTCGGCGAATGGTTTCCCTATAAGAGTAAGATTCTTGTTAGCTGTTGTACGGGACGGGTAACATAGGCCCGATCGGCGGAGAACATGTTACGGCCGTTATATGGCCCGTTGATTCCGGGGAATCGAGATAGAGCCAGCCAAGCACTAGATGTGCTTAGGCTCAGTAGATTAGCAGTCGAGGTCCTAATAGGGCAGTAGGTGCCGAACCAACCCCCCCAAGGCGGGGCGTGACACAATCACAATTATAAATGGAGGGTGTAGAGGCTCATACAAATTATACGGATGCGACAACCATGAAATATGCCGACTCGGTAACTATAATATGTGTAGGATCTTACCGACCTAATACCACAATTATACCCATATACATATAGATCTTTCATTTAACATTTTAAATACATACATATGCTTTGAATGAATTCTAGGGAAGTTCATAGAAGCGAAATATCATAAAGATAGTGTAGACACACGTTCATGATTTTAAACATCTCCTAGAATTTCTAACACGAGGAGCAGAGAGGAATAACTTAACCTAACATTTTCTATTAACAATCTTATCATTCGTTTCATGCTTATACTCGTTTGACTTTCATACTTTCATGTCAAGAATTGTGAGCATACCTCATTCATTGCACATGATATCACATCTCGAGGTAACTTGAACGAGGAAGACATAACTTGTGTATCTCAAACCTGGAGCCCTTTAATATACAAATGCTAGGCAACTGTCTAGTGGCTGCCTTAAGATAAATAAAGACTTATAGTCGTGCTTCAGACAACGTAAGGCCATGTGAGACATTGCAATATATGTGGAGCTTGAAAGCTTAGCGGCATTATAAGCAGTTTAGAAGCTTCCAGGAAAATAAATCCTTTAAAACTTGAGAAAGTTACTCAACTCATAGAACAAATAATAAAAATAATTGTTCAAAAGGACGACGAAAAGAACTTCTGCTTAACTTGAGTCACTATCTTGAAATATTCGATTGTAATCATTTCTTGAAATTTAGCACTTTCTTTTGGCCTTCCATTAGCTTAACACAATGAACATAACCAACTTTATTTATAACCTTTATTTATAACCCTTTTTGCTAAATGTCATTAGAACAGGGTAAATCTTGTTGGCTATTTGCCTAACTCATTAAAAATCGTAACACTTATCATCTAAAAAAAACCTTTGGCTTTACTTTTCATATTCATCATAAATTCTTTCCCAACCAGGATTAGTAATTCCCTACTTAATTATTTACTCTCGTGTTCAATATTCAAGGATTTCTTATACGCACTTACGTTTTTACCTAATTTCCAACTTTATCTCTTAAACATCGTCTTATTCATATTTAACATCTCTCAAAGGTTCTTGAAATCAACTATGGATAGAGGGTATATAGCTCACATTTTACCTTAAAAGGTCTAAATTTACTCTTACCTCTCCATTGCTACCAGAGCCTCAACCTTTACTCTTAGGTTGATTTCCTTACACATGTACAACTTTAAAGAACATACGACGTGTCTACTTAAAGCCTCAAGCAATTCTCAGGAGGTATAGATAACTCAAGAGCTCTAATAAACATATAGCGACTTTCGAAAGGTAATCCTTACTGCTTTAGCGCGTAATTTGAACATAAGCATAAATGCATATATATATATATATATCTTGATTTTTGTATAACCTGTTAATGTCAAGATATTGTGCATAACATGCCAATAAAGATGGTTCCATAGAAATAACAATAGTTTATCCATTTGGGCCCTATTTTCCAAGTTTAACGTATCGGTTAATTAAGAATCACATTAATTAGTCTCTTAGCTTAAGGAAGAGGAATCAGGGAACCATCTCATTTCCCTAGGTACCTTAAAACATGATATAAGAGGTTAGGTAACTTTCATAAGGAAATTCCATTTCGTTACCCTCGTTATCCCGTATTGAGTTGAAACCCAATCTCAATTATGAAACCCAATCTCAATTATGAAACCCAATCTCAATTATTAGGTTTGTCTGCGCGCCGTCGTCTTGCCATGCTTACCAAATTTCTTAGCAACCATAATGTGAAACAATTTTGACACCACAAATACATAACATAATGTAAAGGATCAGCTCTCAGTGCCCACGCCGAGGGGACTTCAGACTCAATTTACAACTATGACCATAATAGAAGGCAATTGCCCTCTCCGCTTCACATTCACGCGTTCCAACTCTTTAGCAAATACACAACTTAATACCAAATAATTCTAACAACTGGGAGGAACCATAATATTCTACTACAGAAGCTCAAGTCCAGGGGAATGTTGGATTAATCCTCGGCATGAATTCGTGCTTGAAAATCAAGAGACAAAGAACGCCTTACATACCTTTCTCCGATGAACTTTTCTCTAGCCGATTTCCTATT
>JACEIK010003581.1:112257-161378 GCA_018107945.1 Datura stramonium | reverse complement strand
TGAGCCACCAAACTCTATCACCTCATGGGATGATCTTGCAAAGAAGTTCTTGATCCGATTCTTTCCCTCCAGTAAAACAGCAAGGCTTAGAAGTCAAATTGTAAGTTTTAAACAAAGGGAAGGAGAGAATCTGTATCAAGCTTGGGAGAGATTTAAATCATTGTTGAGGGACTGTCCTCACCACCATCAGTCAAATGATGTGCTGGTGCACACTTTTATAGAGGGTTTGGAACCCCACACAAAAATTTTGCTGGATTCGGCAGCTGGGGGACAAGCTTTAGAAAAAGACTTATGAAGGACTGTATACTTTGCTTAATCGTATTTCGCAGGAAATCCGGAGTGGAATGCGGACTCTTCAAGTGGAGGAGCAAGGAAAGCAGCTGGAGTCTTGGAAGTGGATGAGTTTACAGCTATCGCTGCACAGATAGCTGCCTTGCAGAATCAATTGAACACCCACTTCGGCAACATGAACCAGGCCAGTCTCAAGCTGATTAAATACGGTCTGCAGCGATTTGGTGTGAAGTGTGCGGGAGCAATGAACACTCGGTACAAGTGTTGTTGTGGAGCAAATCAGACTCGGTGAACTTTTCAGGAATGCACAAAGGAGCAATCACCAACAGTATGGGAATAGCTTCAATTCCAACTGGAGGAATCACCAGTTTCTCTTGAAATTGCCTTAACTTAGCCATCGGGGCGAGTTCGAGTCGGGGGATGCAGCGGAATCAAGAGATACAGAACTATCAAGGCACAATACAGAAGCCGCTTAATGCCTCTCCTCACACCATCACCCAGCGTTGAGGAGATGTTCAAAACGCTGGTAGCTAGCCAAGCTCAATTGCAGGCTGACCATGTCAAATTGTGACCAGAGTTAAAGCATATTCAGCTAGCTACCAGGGCACTGGGTATCAATTTAGACATTGCTGGAGCCCAGAACACCAGGCCTAGAGGAGGACTCCCCAGTGACACAGATCCAACCCCAAGCAGGTAAATGCAGTGACCGAGAGTGGCTTGCAGTTGAAGGAGGTGGAATTTAGAAAGACCACCTCAACGATCAGAATTAGCAGAAGCGGAGAGGGAGCAGAATAGCTAGGAGGGAAACACAAGGACGCTGAACCAGAAGAAGGCCTCCACCCCCGTTCCCTCAACGATTAAAGAAGCACAGGAGGAAAAATTGGCCAAGAAATTCATGGAGGTGCTTAAGCAGGTACACATTAACTTACCTCTTGTTGATGTTTTGCAGGGAGTGCCCAAGTATGCAAATGTCTCAGGGACATCGCGTGGCCAACGAAAAGCAGGCTTACCGGAGCCGCAGTGGCGCCCATACGAAGGGAGTGCACTTCCCGGATATAAAACTGAGTTGCCCTTTTGAAGCTCAAAGATCTGGGAGCTTCACAATTCAGTGCTCAATCGGGCAAAGTATCCGAGCTCATGAAGTTTATGTGATTTGGGAGCGAGCATTAACTTGATGCTGACATCGTTGTTTAAGAAGTTCGGGCTGGGCAGTCCTAGACCTACAGGTGATTTTGCAACTTAACGCATCGAGTCATGAGACCCAGATGGTATTGTGGAGGACGTGCTAGTACAGAGTCGGCTCCTAATCTTCCCGGTGGACTTTGTTGTGCTGGACTTTGGGCCAGACGCGGAAGTCCCATTTATTTTAGGACGACCTTTCTTGGCAGCCAGGAAAGCGAAACTCATAGATGTAGCTGCGGTCAGCTAACGATGCGAGCACATGACAAGGTGGAGGTATTTCATGTGTACAAGGCCACGAAACTTCCGGCCGTGAAAAGCTCGTTGATCAACGTGCTTGAGCAACCGGGTGCTGCTCAGGGCATTGAACAACCCAGAACTAAAGGGAGAGCCCCCGATAAAGGTAAGCATGATAGGGTGGGGCGTTGAAAACGTCCATCACCTAGGGAGCAGAATGAGCTCAAGCGGCGTCGAGCCGGGGGCGGTAAACCAGGCGCTGCACGGGAACGCCCGTGGAAATGTGAAGTATAAATTATACATATGAAGAAAGAAAAAAAAAGAAAAAAGATTTTATATTTTTTTATTTAATATCTTTTTGTGTTATACAGTGTAAATAGAAAAACAAAAAATATTTTTGTTTCCAACTTTGGAATTCTAACAGATTTCGTGTGGTAAGATGTTTTACAGGTTGATCAGGAAAACAAAATGCAAAAGAAATGCAAAGGAAAAACTGAGGTAAGTAAAAAAAATAAAAAATTTGTGGTAAGAAAAAATTTCTAAGTGGCAAAGCAGTGAGCCCACTTACATTTTGGCTCCGTGTCACGGAGGAGGAGCCTCGGCGGTACCCTCCGTGACCGCGTTGAAACCCAAAAACCTGGAATTTTAAAAAATTCCAGAATCCTGCGCGATGGCTCCGTGTCACGGAGGGCATGCTCCGCGTTACCCTCCGTGACACGTTGGCAATGTTAATCGCGTCGGGTCACACCGGGGTCACCCAGTGACCACGCGATTTCTCCACTTTAAACCCCAAAACCTCTCTCATTTCTCCTATTTCCTTCTACCCTCTGACAATACCCCCCAAAATCCCCTCCCCCTCAACGTGTCACGGCATAAGGAGTAAAATTTCTCAACTTTTCTTAGTCTTAATCGAATCAAAGGTATGTTCTTGAACTCAACTTCAATTTTTAGCTAAAATTTTGATTTCTAGCATGAACTAGGATGAATCCATACCCTTGATATAAAATTGAGCTTGAAGACATTTGGGTTATTGTTAATTGTTCGTAGTATCATTGTGATCATATGAACTCGTTAATTACAAGCTTAAATAATTTTGTGCTAAATTGTAGTTAGGGTTGGGTTGTGAAGTTGAAAAATTGAATTGCGAAGGAATTGTTGAAAAATGGTGGGTTGTGCATGTTGGGTGAATGAATTGTGTTGATGCTTATCGTGTATGCCTAAGCTTGATGAAATTATCGGGGTGCAAATTGGGTGAAAACTTCAAAAACTCATTGAGTCCCTTAAGTGGGAATTATGGATTGAAGTTGTGGATGTTCATTATTTTTTCACATGACTTTCCACTTTGGCGATGCGTACCAATAAAATTATCAATAAATATATATTGTGGTTTTCAAAAGCGATGTGAGTAGATTGTGTGAGATATATATTAATTTTAAAAGAGATTCTAATATGTTATGATGACAAGTTTCTTTTCAACCCAAAATATTATTGCAAAATGTGTGAAATGGAGACTTTAGGATGTGGGGTAGCCAGCCAAAGCCCAGCCTTAGTCCAAGCTAAGTTTAATCGACTAACATTGTTACCTGTCTGTTTTTCTTTGTGGAGACAATGTCTAGCAGGCAGGACAAAGGGAAAGGGCGCATCAGCATCAGGCGCCGGAAGAAAAAGACTAAGACTGGGAGCAGCGGTCCCAGCGACACCAGCGATTCACGCGGCCATCGCCGCCAATATAGGGCACGATGGGTAGTGAAGAGGGGAAAAGTGGTACGCCAAACATAAAGAGAACAAATACTTCCCGAGGAACATATTGCACGGGAACCATTGGCACAAGAGTTCCCCCGGATGGTGCACAGGATTAACGCTGCTGGGCTACGTTTTATTTTCAACGAGCCCAAGGAGTGCCAACACACTTAATCAAGAATTCTCATGTTGGAACCCGACATTAAGGAATCACACCATCAAGATAAGAGTCCAAATCGTCACATTAGACCTCCCACCACCTCAATGCCATTCTAGGGGCGCAAAATACAGACGCCCATGTCCTCCGACAGCTGAACATCACTCCACCCTATGCGGATATCAGGACGCATTATGTGGAGCTCGGTCTGACACGTTGGAGCCGGCACAAGGAGAGGGGCTGCCATCAGACACTACCTATGCACAGATGAACAGGGAAGCCAGAATCTGGCTTAAGATCGTTGCTCTATTTGATTCGGGGGTGCACATGAGATGAGCCGGGATCGTGTATACTTAGTATACGCCACGATGAAAGAGTGGAGATAAATGTCAGGGAGCCGGTGATCATATCACCATATAAAAATTGATTGCATCAAGGGCACAGGTACAGATTCGGCGGGCTGCTGACGACGTTTCTGAGGGCCTTAAGGTCAAGGAGGCCCTAGACTACATCCCTTGAGATGGAGCGGAGTGCCATTGATGTTATAAAAACTAAGGCACCCGACACCACTCACGGGCCTGTTCTCACATTGGCCGGCGACATGCTCAAGGACTGATCAATATGTCCCGCATGTTCGGGATGCGAGATGCTCCGGCTACGCATGGCGGGAGCCAGAAGCAGCAGAGGACGAGCTGGCAAAACCGGCCGTTACCCATTTGTGGCGAGAACGCCAGAGTGCTATGTCAGGTGGGCCCAGCTTTTGTGGGGCTATAGATGATGACGTCCCCACGGACGAGGAGGGCTGTCGCGAGGATTCCGGCGCGTGGGTGGAGGAGGATGACGATGGAGACTCAGATATAGGGGGATGGGCGGCACCCAGTGAGGGGAGAGTGGAATGCTTTGACTGGTGAGGGAGTTTCACGAACCACCTTTCTGTTTGTAATTGTAAGAACTTGGGGACAATGTTCGATTTTAAGTGTGGGGTGGGAGTAGTTAGGTGCTGAATGTGCTGGTGCCTTCTTGTGTATATCATCGCATGTTCTCTGTCTTGTTGTCGTGTTTGTTTTAAATTTGCAGCTCTGTTTTATGTGTATGTTCGTGTTGTAGATATTGGTGTTGTGAAATTGTTGTTGTGTGCTGTAAAATGTTGTTAGCCAGTATGTAAATGGTTTGTGAAATCATCGACTATTTTTCTTTTGGGTTTCTCGGAGTTTGTTTCGGTTCTTTTTGCGAAGAGTCCCATTGAACCGAAGTCGTAAATAGTGACCCTTCTCTATGATGGATGGATGACGACCTTCTAGCAAGAAGGTAGTCAATACGAGTAGCTATATTTTGTTAATTTTTTTTTTTTATTTTTTGAAATTTCTTATTTTGAGTTGGTTTGCGGTTGTATCCCATGCATGTTGCTACTCTATGGCTCTGACATCTTTGTTACGTGTTGTACATAATAATTATATGGCAAAGATGATTCGTTTGAACGCATGCAAATTTTGTACATATGTAAGACACTTATACCGTAGAATTCGATTCGGTGTGATTGAGGCTTAATTTTGAATTCTTGTGATTAGCTGATTTAAGAATCTGTGAAGTCATCTTGAGTTAGGCATATTGCCGAGTGTATAGTGAGGAATTGTTTATTCCATGCTATTGTCGATTGTCTAGAACTTTCCTGTCGTAATGTACAGGGAAACGAAATGAAGGAAGTGTAGTGTAGGAAAGGATGTAGAGGCGTTTTTTTGTCAACCAAAAGTTTTCTTGTTTTTTCCTTTTTCATATCTACCTTGAAGATTAAACCTAGTCAGCGGGTGGGCCTTTAGCCTTGATAAATTTTTCTTTTCTAGTTTTCTTTTGTAAAGGAGTTGTGAACCAAGTGAACCCCTTCTTTTCATAGTCCTTAAACAAATCCTAAGCTCTTAAGCGCTCAAGAAAATGCTACAATTTTCCCATGGTGTCAAGAGGTAGTGATAAAAAGAAAAGAAAAGTGATGAAAAAAGAAAAGAGAGAAAGAAAAAAAGAAGTCGAGGGTGAAATGAAAAAAGCCAAATTTGAAGGAAGAAAAGTTGTTCAACTCAATTTTCTCTTCGTTAGTCTGGTAAGTTAAAGACATGGGTGATAAACATAAAGATAAACTTCAGGAAAAGGAGGAGGAAGGAAGAAAATAATTCCAGAAGTTGATGGGATGTGTGAAAAAGCGCTTAAGGAAGCTGGTTGCTATTGTTGAGTCGGCCAGTATACTTTAGTTCAGTAGCTTACATTACAACCGTTAGGTCACACGTGATCTTACATCGCATCCTTATATTAGTGGAGTAATACACTAGAGGCAAGCTTATGGGTCATGACATAATGCATGTGAATTCGTTTGGGAGAGTGAGCGAAATTGTGTGTATATATATGCCACGACTGCGAACTTCCTTAGAGTTCATGTGATGAAAACGAGGGAATCTCTCATTGTTGTGAGGGCATGTTTGATAGAATAAATTCCATCGGATATCTTGGTCAGCTAATATGCATGAGTTTGCCGATATCGAGAGTCGATTCTTGTGCTAGGAGGTCTTGATCTAGTAAGTGTCGTTGTAATTAACCATTACTATGCATGTTTTTCTTGATGATTTGTTTCGGAACATAATCGGTATAACCGTAGTTCGGATTGTCGAGCCTGGTAGCCATGATGGGATATCAATTTCATAGGAGTGTATAAGTATTGTTCGAGGGCGAACAAGATTTTAAGTGTGGGGTAGAGTGATAAGGGCATATTTATATACCAATGGAAATCTCAAATATATAACTTTTGCCTTGTTGTCCAATAATGTGTGTACATTCTCATGTAAATTGTGTGGAAGTGTGATTTTATACTAACCAGCATGATTAGTGTTGTTTTGTAGGAAAAACATACTTTGATGAAGAAAAATGACATGTTGGGAGAAATCGAAGATGAACTGCGGGAGCGAGCAAGGGAAGCGGTTGGTGAAGCAAGGATCACAAGGGCTCCGCGATGGAGCCGTGACACGCTGCCATCGCGGATGCACTCTGCCTGGGATGGAAATTCCAATAAATTCCAGTGAGGGTCACGATCAGGCCGTGCCACGTTGGGTTTTAGATTATCCGGACTTCGCATTTCCGGAGGAAGTCCCATGATTGCCGTGGTGTACGTTGGCTGTGCTCGCGATGCATGCCGTGCCACGTTGGGAAACAGTACCTGGGCGAACTATTTCCAGAGGGCTTCCGCGTTTGCCGTGTCACGGAGGCAGTGCTCCGCGATGCACTCGTGACACGTTGCTGTTCCCGAAGGAAATTTATCCCTAGTATAAATAGATCACTTAGGGGCATTTTTAATTATTCTGACTTGGTGGAGCAAGAACGTGGGTTACAGGCAATTTTGAGGACGAAATTCTTAGGGTTTTTTCTCTATCCCTTTCTTCTTCCTTTCAATTGTTTGTATGATTAACACTCATTTAACGATGTTCAATCCCACAAATGAGTGGCTAATTCTCTTTCTTGCTGAGGTTATGAACGTTGTGTTGAAATGTAATTATTGAATTGCTGGTTTAATTTTCTCTTTTCTTCCATGGTTGTTCTATTTAATTCTTGTTCTTACTACGTTAATATCTGGCCAATGTTAATGTAAATCCAAAAGAGTCCGATTTCACCGAGAGGGCAAGAGAGAAGCTGGAAAGTTGTGAATTAATAGGATATGATCTTTTCTTGGTTTGAGAAATTGAGGAATTAGTTGCAGCCTTCTGGGATAGAAATATACCTGAAAGTCGTAGTAGTCATGTGTGGAATCGGTTTTGTATAGCTAGAACTTGAATTCCTTCTTATCACGAAAATGTAGGTGGAAGGTTCATGATTCTTAAGTTGGGTTAAATGTGAGAGTTTTGGAAATCCCATAGGCATTAGTTTCCGACTAGCAACGGAGGAAAAGAGATAAACCACGTATATCGATAGTTCGTTCTTTACCTGTTCTTTGTAACCTCCTTTATGCCTCATTCTAGTTAAGACTCAATTGTATAGATAGCTTGTTTAGTATAAAAATATATATTCCAAAACAAACAACTTTATTTTACACTGTTGTCTTCTTTATTTGTAGTTGTAATAAATTAACACCTAAAAGGTTTCACCCCGTATTCCTATTCCTGTGGGTTCGACATTCCGGTTCTTAAAAGAGCCACTGTATTACTTGTACGACCCGTACACTTGCGGGCTCATCAATGGTCACTTTTAATTTGTTGTTATGTTATTTGTCTTGACTAATATTCCTGTGCATTGTGGACCTCATAAATAGAGTGTTTAAATTAGTATTTGGACATTTTTGTTATTGTGTTCATTGATGACATCTTGGTTTACTATAAGAGTGAGGAGGAGCATGCTAGTTATCTCAGAATAGTCCTGCAGATACTTGGGGATGCGGAGTTATTCACCAAGTCTTATAAAGTATGAGTTTAGGCTAAATTCAGTGGCTTTCTTAGGCCCTGTAATAGTCTCCAACAAGGGTATTCCTAGTTGACTCTCTAGGTTGTAAAGAGTTGGCCCAGACTCCCAACCCCAGCTAACATTAGGAGTTTCTGAGGTTTGGCTAGTTATTATACAAGGTTTATAGAAGAATTCTAAACTATTGTTGCTCCATTGACTTATTTGATTCAAAAAAGGTCAAATTTCAATAGTCTAAAGCTTGCAAGAAAAGATTTCAAGAATTGAAGACTCATTCGACTACTACTCCAGTGTTGACCCTACCAGAGGGTACGAATAATTTTATGGTATTATTACAATGCATCAGTATGCATTGGTTGTGTATTGATGCAAAATAGTAAGGTTATAGCTTAGCACCAGCAACTTAAAGTCCATGAGAAGAATTATCTGACTCATAACCTCAAGTTGGCAGCAGTAGTATTTGCATTAAAGATTTGGCGCCATTATCTATGGTGTACTGCTGTTTAGTGTTGGACTACAAGATCCTATAGTATGTGTTCAGCCAAGGGAGTTAAATCTCAAAAAGAGGAGGTGGCTTGAGTTTCTCAAGGATTACGACATGAGTATCCTCTACCACCCAAGTAAGGCTAATGTAGTTATTGATGCTCTTAGCGAGCTATTTATGGGAAGTACAGCTCATATAGAGGAGCAGAAGAGAGAGTTGGATAAGGATGTGCATAGACTCTCACACTTGGGAGTCTGCCTTTTAGACTCTGAGAAAGGTAGTGTGCATGTGTTCAAGTAAGGCTGAATCTCATCTCTAGGGCAGAAGTTAAAGCGAGGACAAAGATCACTACTCTTGCTTCAATTAAAGGAAGATGTCCATAAGTAGAAGGTGTTGGTTTCGCACAAGGGGGAATGGTGTTTTGAGGTCCCTAGAAAGGTTATATATTTCTGAATAGATGGTCTCAAAGATAGGATCATGGCAGAAGCACACAACTCGAATGTTTAGTTTCACCCAAATTCTACTAAAGATGTAACGTGACTTGAGGAAGTCAATTAGTGGAATGATATGGAGAGAAACAGTGCAGACATTGTGGATAGATGCCCAAAATTGTCAACAGGTTAAGGTTGAGCACTAAAGGCCATGTAGTATAGATCAAAATATAGTTTCATACCCCCGAGTCTACACTCGAATGTCAGCCAGCACTCGGACCACAAGTGATCCAAGCGAGCCATTAACGGCTTACTATTAGTGTAACGCCTCATATTTTTCAGCTAAGTTTAAAACTATATAGGTATGAATATGCCATAAAGCCTGACTAAAATTCTTATGGGCTTAGGTGTTAAGATCAATTCTTAAGTGTGGGAAATTACATTGGATGTGAATTAGGTCATAAGGAACCTCTAGCACAAAATTGAATTGAGAGCCTTCTTAATGATTGAGTTTTCATATAAGTTCTTATAAGTGTCAACTTCAAATGACCATGAATAAAAATTTTATGAAGTATTTTTAGGTGATTCAACACTTCAAATTGAAGCCCTTTGAGTTTTTCTTTCCAGCTCATCCAATCATTCGTCAATCGGGATTTAGAGTACAAAGTTATCGTTATTTTACTGGCTTGTTGTCAAGGTAGAGGCGCGTTGAGAGGCGCGCAACGCCTGACCTAAACTTCAGAGAAACTTTTTATTAGTTTTAGTACATTAGGAGGTGAAACGCTCCTGGGACCAAAATTTAGGTGAAAACAAGTCATCGAGTAGGCGCTATAGGCGGCGAAGCATGCTAGAGGCCGAATTCAAAATGAATCGGGGATGGTGTTATAGCTGGTGCGACGCTCCAGGCCCTGTCTCGACCCCACTTCAATATATATCTTATGTTTTAAGTTGGAATCCCTCCCTAACATTATCCATATGATAGTCAAACGTCCAGACCTTATATTCTCCTAAATTTCACGATTTTTGAAGGAATTCGCTCTCCAAACATCTCAATCACAAGTTCCTCTTAGGTAAGTCTTCTCATTCATTTATATGATTAAACTAACAATTCCTAACCCCTAAGATATGTGTTCCAATGCGATTCTTGATGCAAAACCCTAGGAATCGTGATAACATTCCACCCCCCTCTCAAGCTCAAGAACAACCTTCGAGTTTAGACTTAAAATCCAAGCTGCCTCCTTCCTCTACAGGTAATGCTCTCCCACAAAACCTTACATGATATTCTAAAATTCGGAACTCATGGAACGGTGCTAGGAAGCCATGAGTTCATATGATGACCAAGAGTTGGAGTTTAAGGGACTGTTTTGGTGTTGAGGATGGATGTAAAGCTATTTTAGTTGGACACATAAGGTTTATGCTTATGCTAAGGGTCTGAAAGAGGTGGGTGTTAGGACACTCCGCTCATAGAGGCTTTATTTCTATGTCCTTTGGGTGTTCGATGAAATGCCTCTACGACTGGATTTCATCATTAAGTTATTGATTATAGTTCCTATCCATATAATATTTGTGAATTGACTATATAGTGTGGCTTCATGTTGATAGTTGTGAGGATAAGGATAATATATATGGGACTTCAACAAGGGTTTTCTTTCAATCTTGTGTCCCAATTATTTTATAGACCCTATAACTTTTTAACTCCTTAGGAAAGCATGTCTTAGGGTTTCAATTCTACATATGAATTGTTGTGCAGTACCACTGTTTTCAAGGTTCTCGCATTAAATGGCATATAATGTTCATGATTTCAAGGTTCGTATGATCAATAGCTATGTATGTTACGATCCCCCTCTTCAATCCATGATTATGTCCCATAATAGGATGTAAGCATGATTTCTAAGCCTTAGCCATGACTTAGCATTGTTTCGAGAATATGGCTTTTTTGAAATTTATATGACTTTACCATGATTTCATTACCTATGATTTAAACTATAATTTGAGTCTATTATTTTAATGAATTCCAGTATGATCAACATACTTATGGTTTCTTGAGCTCTCAGGCCTCTTGCAAGTATAAACTATTCAATCTTGGAACATCGAGTTATGAGCCCTCGGTATCGAGTATGTCATGGTGCTTTGGGCTCTCCCAAGGAGTCTTTCTAGTAAAGTGGTTCCAACTAGTCTTAGGACATCATCTTCAGATTATCAACTTATGTGTATTCTTATGTTAAGTTGGGATCAGTACTTGCTTTGGTAAATTTGGGTTTCAGCACACCCAGTCACAGAACTACGCGTCACCGTAGGATAAGGGATTCTCGATAGTATAGAATGTTTCCCTAGCCGAGAAATATGGGATCCTGAATAGTAAGAGTGTCTCCCTCATCTCAATAGGCGCATGCAGGGGTTGTTGTTACTTTATATTGTCTCCCTAAGCTTATGAGTGATATCACGTCAGTCATGGTTCTTATCCTTGGCAAGGTAAGGCATCCTCCAACCAGGGTTACAGGTCCGGGCTCACAGGGCTCACATTGGAGGTTGTCGATTAATAGGGTCTCCCATAATACGATTTTTAGTTACAATTACGGCTATAGTTTTCGGTGCATGTACCCTAACCCTCAAATTAATTTTGCTCCTTATTTTCATTAACTGTTTTCATACTAGCATATCATGCCAGCATTCATGCATCTCCAGATATGGGTCATTGTACTTCACCTCAATTTATGTATTCAGCTATGTGTTTAGTTTAGTTTTTTTCACGTACTAGCATGTTTTCGACATTTACATTTCTCACATAGTCAGTACATTCAAAGTACCGACCGCAAGCTATCTATGCTATATTGTTTTATGATATAGGTTCAGGTACTTAAACTAAGCCCCAAAGGTTAGACACATTCTATGATTCTTGATCAGCTATCAGTTGGTGAGTCCTCATCACTCGAGGGTAGGAGTTATGTTTATGTCATATGTCCTTAGTCTTATTTTGAGTTTCAAATATTTAGAGTTAGCAAGGGACTTGTCCTAATAACTCATCAGGTTAATAGAAGGCTTTTAGACAGGATAGTTATGTTTTAATGTCAGATTCCATGTCTATTTACTTAATTTAGTTATTTCATTACATAGAAATAGTTGTTCTATAATTTCAATCATCTTCCCCTCAGTTTATTTAGAAATGCAGATCATAGTAATGTTATGTATTCCATATGGATTAGCTTAGGGCCATTCGTGGTTCTAAGTCTCGTGTTACGGACGGTGTAGACTCGGGTCATAAGAGCTTGGCATCAAAGAGAAGTCAAGAGTTAGAGTGTGTCTAGGGTGTCACGATAGCTGCGTTATGTAGAGTCTTTTTCATGGGTGTGAAGCACATTGCCACACTTATGAGGAAAAAGAGGCTACAAAGTATTTTGGAAACTTCCCTTCTTCATGATTCTTATCGTGTGTAGTGTGAAACTCTAAAATTTCCCTTTCTAACTCGTGCTCTACGCATTTGCAGACAATGTCACCCAGGGCCGGCTAACTAAGAGGAACGACAATAGGAATTAGGCAACTCCAGCAAACCCGATGAACAGGTTAGTTACCATTGCAAAATTTTAGGTTGCATTCTAGGTATCGGCACGAGATAGTTAGAGCACGGGTCAACCACCAGGAAGTTGCACTGTGAACCCTAACGAATGTGATAGCAACAAGGGTGCAGACTTCATTAAAATGAACCCACCAGAGTTCTTGAGCACCCCTCCTTCCTCCAAGGTAAGTAACTCTTCTATAACCTTACATGAGTATTCTAAGGTCAGGACTCATGGGATGGTGCTAGAAATCCATGAGTTCATATGATGACCTAGGGTTAGGGTTTATGCTACTGTTTTGGTGTTGAGGATGGATGTGGCTATTTTGGTTTGACTCGTAAGGGTTATGCTTGTGCTAAGGGGCTGTAGAAAGATGTGGGTGTTAGGACACCCCACTCATAAGAGGATTGAATTTCCCTGCCCACTTTGAAATTCGATGAAACACCTCTACAACGGATTTCATCGTGGAAGTTATTGATTGTAGCTCATATCCATGTATGTTGTAGATTGATGTTGTAAAAGTATTGTGGCTTCTTGTTGATAGTTGTGAGGCTAAGGATAATATATGTAGGACTTCAGCAAGGGTTTCCTTTCACTCCATGTGGTCCCAATTATTTATGAACCTAGACTTTTTAACTCCTTGAAAAGCATGTCTTAGGGTTTCAGTTCTGTCTATAAATTCTCTGATGCCTTCCATGTTTTCAAGGTTTTCATGATAAATAGCTTATAATGTTCATGATTTAAAGGCTCTTATGATCAATAGTTATGTATGTTCATGATCCCTCCTCTTCAATCCATGATTTATGTCCATGATATGATATTAGCATGATTTTTAAGACTATCCATGATGTAGCATTGTTTGCCAAGGAATATGGCCTTTTGAAATATATGACTTTACCATGATTTCATTACATAGTTTAAACTATGATTTGGAGTCTATTACTTTAATATAGATTCAGTAAGATCCCGGCATGCTTGTGGTTCTTGATCTCTCAAGCCTCTTGCAAGTAGAAAGTAGCTCTAACTAATCTTAGAACATCATTTATAGGCCCTCAGTATTAGTATGTCATGGTCCTTTAGGCTCTCGGGAGTCTTTCTAGTAAAGTGGTTCTAACTAGTCCTAGGACATCAGCCCGGATTATCAGCTTACATTGTATTCTTATGTTAAGTTGGGATCAGTACTTAGCACCGAGTAGGCTGGGTTTCCAGCACACTCAGGTCTCCGAACTATGTGTCACCGTAGAATAAGAGGATTCTCGACGAGAATATTTCCCTTAGCCCCAGGAATATGGGATCCTAAATAGTAGGTATCTCCCTCGCCTAAATGGGCGCATGCAGGGAGTTGTCGTTAGTTTAGATTGTCTCCCTAAGTTTGTGAGTGATATGGGCCAGTCATAGTTCTTACCCTTGGCAAAGGTATGAGGTTGCTGGTCAGGCTCCATAGAGGCTCACATTGGAGGTTGTCGATTAATAGGCTCCCATAATACACATTTTAGTTACAATTATGGCTATAGTTTTTAATTGCATGTACCTAACCCTCAAATGAATTTTCTCGTATTTTCATTTCTTTTGTTTTCAGACTAGCATATCATGTTAGTGAAACATATGCATCTTAGATATGGGTCATTGTACTTCACCTCGGATGTATTCAGCTATGTGTTTAGTTTAACTTTTTCTCAGATTACTAGGATGTTTTCAACTTTGAGTTGCATTTCTCACATAGTCAATACATTCAAATCTTGACCACATACTTTCTCTATGCTATATCATTTTATGATATAGGTTCGGAGTATAGACTCGGCCCAATATTTGACACGTTGCGGTTCTTGATCAGCTATCGGTTGGTAAGTCACTCATCACACGAGGATGGAGTTATTTTTATGTCATATGTCCTTAGTCTTATTTTAAGTTTCAGATGTTTAGAGTTAGCAAGGGACTTGTCCCAACAACTCATCCCGATTAATAGGGCTTTCGGGCAGATAATTAGTTAGTATGTCAGCTTTGTGTTTTATTCCGGATTCCATGTCTATTTATTAATCAGATTATTTCATTACTTAGAAATAGTTGTTCTACAATTTTAATCATCTTCTGCTTAGTTTATTTAGAAATGCAGATCATTGTAGTGTTATGTCATGCCATGGGTTAGCTTGGGGCCATCCGTGGTTCTAAGTTTTGTGTTACGGCCAGGATGTAGACTCAGGTCATAAGAAACATGGCATTAGAGTATCAGGTTTAAGTGTGTTTTAGGGTGTTTGTGCATTTTACGTATGTAGGGAGTCTTTCAAGGGTGTAAACAAACACACTTATGAGAAGGGCTACAAATTGTTTTTAAGAAACTTCCCTTCTTCATGATTCTTATTTTGTGAGTGTGAAACTCTAAAGGTTTCCCTTTTTAACTCTTGTTACATGCGTTCCGCAGATAATGCCTACGGGAATAGCTAACGAGAAAGAGGAAGGACAATAGGAATCAGCCAGCTCTAGCAGAACGATGAACGAGCCATTACCCATGTAAGAGTTTTGGGCTGCATTCTAGTTATTGGCACAGACCGTTATAGCTTGGTTAACCACCGAGGCGGTTATGTGAACCTAACGAGAATGTGATAGTGATAAGGTGTGATTTCATTAAACCCTGGAATTCTTGAGAACTCATCCTTCCTCTAAGGTAAGTAACTCTTCTAAAACCTTACATGAGTATTCTAAGGTCAGGACTCGTGGGGCCCGGTGCTAGAAAGCCATGGATTCATATGATGACCTAGGGTTAGGGTTTATAGAGCTGGTTTGGTGTTGAGAATGGATGTGGTTCTTTTGGTTGGATTTCGTGAGGTTATGCTTTTCTTCTAAGGGTTCTATAAAGAGGTGGGTGTTAGGACACCCCACTCATACAGCTTGATTTCCTATGCCCTTTAGATTGTTTGATGAAATGACTCTATGACTTAGATTCCGTTGTTAAGCTATTGATTGTAGTTCCTATCTATATAATATTTGCAGATTGACATTGTAAAAGTATTTTGGCTTCATGTTGATAGTTGTAAGGCTAAGGATAAGATATGTGGGATGATAATGCTCAAACTCACACTCCTGATAAAGTATCAAGAGGACATTGTCAATAAAGAATCCAACAAAGGTTGGGGTCGATCCTACGGGGAATATGGTAAGATAGAGACTAACGCAGTATTTAAGTATGTTATCTCCAAAAAGGGGTTTATAGAAAATAGTTATAAAAACAAGATTGAAAATCAGTTATTTATTTATCAAGATTTTGCAATTAACTATAGTAAGTGTTCCCCATGAATTCATAACTACTTCGGGTTTACACTCGTGATATCCAATGCCTTAGAGCTGATAACAATTCAGTTCATCGAAATTACTGGTTCGTCCCTATTGGATAACTATACTCAATCACCAGGTTAGGTCTCATGAGCAATTTTAATTCAATCGTTATCAATTTATTTCAAAATTATCTGCGACTAGAAGCTACGGTTATACAATGACCTATAAAAGATCAAGGATTTTATTCAGTATTCTCTTTTTCTAATCTCTATTTCTCTAGGTTCAAGCAAGTAAAGAATTCGGGCAAGTCTTAATGCAGCGCTTCATTAATAAATATTAAAGATGAAGAGAATACAATACAAGTGTTTAACATTGGTTTTTAATCAATTTGTGTAACCCTAGTTCATTATTCACCATGGTTCCACAACCTAGTTGTGGAAGTTTTAACCTCTCATGATTGTAAGATTGTTATTAGTAGTCATAGACAAACACATAATTGAATACTTACAATGATAATTAAAAGAAAACCTGCTTTGAATATTGCAGAATTGATGTTGAGTAATCCAAGAACAAAGAAGAAATCAAAATAAGAAATCTCCAAGACTTGAATTAAAATTTAAAATAACTTGTCTCTAATTATGTCTCTGATCGCGTCTAATCACTCCTCCTACTAAAAATAACCTAAAAAGTATTTATACAAATAATTGGAACATTCTTCTAAGTAAATAGGAAAACTACCAAAAATTATTGCCGCCTTCACCTACGACCCGTATCAAGATTATATGGGTCATACATTGGCACAGCCTGCTTGAATACGGCTAATTGTTGACTGCAGTACCCTCATACTAAAACAACCTACAGGCACTACAATCTTTCCATGGCTTGATCTTGCAATAGCTGGCATCTTCTGTTAGCTACGGATAGTATGGTACGACTCTTACCTTTATTCCACGATCTGTGACTCCTTCTCATACATTGAGTTAAGTAGTCTTTTATTCTTCTGGTCTTTTCCATGATTCCTTGGTACGGGTCTTAGGTAGGTTCCACGACTCATGATTGCATACCAGGATACTTGGCTTGTGCAATTTCTCCTGGGAACTTTCCCGACTGCCATGAAATGGAAGTATACCGAGGATGGTAGGCATACCATGGTAAGTAACTTGCCTTTTCTTCACAATTTTCTCTTGGGCCTTTCCATGACTCTCAGTACACCCCGTACTGAGATTGAAGTACTAAGCCACTTTTGTATTTTCTGCCAGTTTTTGCGCAATTGACAACATCTATTTTCCTTGAAAACAAAGTAAAAGTACTTCATATCCATATAAACACAGTTAAGTCCATGCTATTTTCCTAGTTTTAAGCATCGAAAGTGTTTGTAAGCCCACAACACATCAACACCCTCAGCAGACTTTTTGCATGTCCTCAGGCAAAACTAAAACTAAAACAGCTTAACTAGTAAACCTAGAATCCTACAGCCAACCATGACAAAATTTACTATGAACCATAATCAGCTATTGACCTTTTTCTGTTCAAACTAAGCCAGTTATGCACATGTAACCACTATCAATGACACACAGGGATCAAGATATGGCATCCAACTATCAGCAGGCTATCACCAATACTATTCACATAAATAATTGGTAAAAAACAATACAAACCAAGTAGCCTCACGCTACTGAATGAAGTCCCCAGCACTCATAGATATATAAAATAATGAACTTGGGAGTAAATAAATGGGACTCTCACTCTCCTAAAGAAGTTTCAAATACTACACATCGGATACCATAAGCTTGCCCTTATTTTCTCTACTTTGTCTCTTCGGATAATAAACTAGGATCACTAGGACTTTGTTGGCTTGTAATGTAGACTTAAATTTGGGTATGGTAAATATAGAATAAGTGACTATGGCACTACATTTGTGGCTCCACTTTTCACCCTATTTTTTATATATTTTCAACTTTTTCTCACTTTTCTCATTTACATGCAATATATAATGTGGGTGTATTTTCTCTTTTTTCATTCCTTTTCTGCATTCTTCTTTTCAACTTCAGCTCTTTTTTTCCTTTCTTGTCACACCACACCTCATTTTTAACTCTTTTCCTTTCTTTCCTTTTTCTCCTCCCCACAATCTATGAACCCTATTACGTACCTTCAACTTAGGCATTTTGCTTGGGTTGAGGTTCATAATGTCCAAAAGAGGGACCAGACAAAACAAATTCATTATAAAAAATGGGTGAGGTTAATCAATTAATAAAAGAAAAATGATTAGTATAAGGCTCAAAATCGGGATCGGGATTCTAAATGTTTGGTAAAGAATTAATTTAAGCTAAAGTGGCTCATCAATCGATAACAACCTATGATCATCTCCTAACCAACTATCCTAAAGCCTATGCAAAGACCAATCGGGCAAGTTTTATATCCTCTACGCAGTACTAAACTAGGTATATGACCTCACTCACTCATGGAACCAATTTGCATAAATCTACCTATCTAGATCATGCACGGCTAAACTACAACAACTCATACTCATAATTTAAATTTCATACAAAGATCTACAAAAGTCATGCAATTGTATAAACTACACAGCTTGTATCAAAATATTTCAATAGGGTCAATTTTTTTTAAAAAAACATCAAACTAGTACATTTATTGGCATAAGTAATTCAAAGCTACTTCTAATTAAACAAAAACAACCTAAACATATCGATTCTACTAGATAGCATGTCCGAGGAAAAAGAAACAAGGAAAGAAAAACCCTTGGGTGAATCAAAATATCCCAAAATGCAAGTACACCTCTTTAAACATGCTTTATTCCCCCAAAGCATAAAATATATAAGCACAAGGAAAGGGGCGTACACATGGTGCACTAAAGGAGCCTGTCATCCCGTGGAGGTGGTACCTCCGCTGCATTTGTGGCACTAGCGGTGGCCGGTGCACTCAATTATACATCTATTGGGGGATTGGTTGCCCCGCATCATGCCGCGATCACTTTCACAACCTATGGATCATTTTTGCTGATTGGCTCCTCGAGAGGTCGCTCCACCCATGATCACTCTCTGAAGCTAGTGGAGCTCCTTGCTCATCTGGATCCCTCGCGCAACTCCGACATATGTGCATATTGACATGGGCTCTTTACTCTCGCCCGCTTTCTCTCTTTCTTCTCCTTCTTTTTCTTCTTCTTTGAGGGCTCATTTTCATCTTCATCCAAGACCCTCTTCTTTCCTTTTACTCCACTTGTACAGTGGGGACCCGGTATTCCACCAAGTCTGGCTCTTCGCCGAGCTCCAGCATCTAAGTTCGAAAGAGTGGGGGCTACTATGATCACCGGCTCGATCATTGGCTCGAGAGCCCCAAGTTCTCCTAGAGGCTCTACTAGTGTTAATTTGCTATCAGAGATTATTGGACCGGCGCTTGAATCTGTCTATCCTTATGCAACCCCCTTATAGCCTTCTCGATCTCTTCTTTTACATAAACGACGTTCCATTGATTGTGCCTGCTTTCCAGCCACCATCGGCCTCTTTGCCAGCTTTTGGAAAGTCGTGAAGGGACAAAAACATGCCAGTGGTGTCTGGCTCGAGAGACCCATCGGAGGTATAGCAGAAGTGCTGGGAGCTGCCTCTATGTGACCGGCCTCATCCGGTGTCTAAATCTCCTCCAATGAGGTAGAGGCATTAACCTGCTCGGCTTGATGCCCATGGTACGAGTTACGGTCTAGTCTGCTTTGAGTCACCGGGTTATTTTATCCCAGATCCAGCCTTATCCTGTCATCCTCTAGCCTCCGATCTCAACATCAACATCTTTTAGCAATCAGACACCAGTGTCTCTACACATCTGATAGATAAGTCTCGAAAATGGAATTGGCAATTTGCTCAGCCCAAGAGCCCGATCCCGGATACATTTACTATCACCCTCGGGATATTGATCTCATATCAGGACATGATGCATGCTACCAGAGCTACCCTATCCATACTGAGGTGTGTGGTATCATTGACCAGTCGGCATCAGTTTGTGGTAGACAGTGTCAGCAGGCCTTCGCTATGAAGTTCGGTGAAGATTTACTAACTTGCTTTTCACCAACCACCCACTCAACTTCTCCTTGTCTCTTGCTATCACTCCAGCAAACCACTTGACTGCTTTATCTCTCCTCGATTACCCAACTTCTTTATCCATTTCATGGAATCTATCCAGTGGTTGAAATCTTTGGTGGATGATGAAGAAAAGAATTGCGGCCGTAGGCATCCCAGCAGCTAGTTTTCTACAAATTCTTAACCTCTTTCCCCCAGACTAATACTTTGTCAAGTTTGGGATTCTCCAGCTTTAGTCACTTGCCAAACTATGCATTACCTTCAATGTAGCATAATAATTGGCATAACTCCCCCTAACCATCTACGGATTGTATCGGTCAGGGGGTCTAGCCATCCAATCAAACCCATAAAGCTAAAGATCTGTTCATCTCCTCTTCATTCAAGGCACTTGTGATGATCCATAGTTCTTCCTTGATACTGCACACAGGGTGGCTCTTAGATGTGAGTGCCCAGCGTTCCTCATAAATCTCTGTGCCCCGGAGCTGCCTCATAATCCGCCTTCTTGTAGGCTGGGTATGCTCAATTTCCTCCGCATCATCTCTTTCTCTAGACCCTGCCTCATTGTTTCAATCTTGGGATTAGGCCTCCTTGAACCCATCCTCATTATTAGAGTCACGGACTCTTGAACTATTCCTCTCCCTCTTCATATTGGGAGGGCGAGTGACCGGAAGCTGACAGAAGTGGCTTCAGCCAGTGCCTTTTCTTGAGCCCTAGTGGTCCGTGGTCATTAGTGTCAGATGTCTCTATTCGGTACTCTTCACCCGAACCACTAGGGGAACTTCCTGCTTGATTAGAGTCGGAGGGCTCATCTCTCAATTCCCTTCGAGCATTCTTTCTGCTCTATCTCTCTCTTGTCCTGGGAAGGTTTGGTTGCTCTTTTCTTCATTGTCATTGAACCTGTGGAAAACGGTTAGTATGTATGATCTGAGAAAAGAAAGCAAGAAAAATACCCTCTGAAGTTTTCCTTGAGTCTACAGTATGGGTCGTACAATGGTGGTACAACTCGTACTAAGACTCATGGTTTATAACATTCCTGTCAAGACTCCTAGGTATGACTCATAGCATGATGGTACAGATTTAGCTAAAGAGTTGTACTGAAGGATTCTCTAAATTATGTTATTCTGCATTTTTCTAAGACTCGTATAATGGATCATACTTTGTTTTCATGGGTCGTAGGTAGGGTTATTACAATATCCTTTGGATTTTTACGATTACTGCTTCATGGTATGATCACTAGGTACGACTCATACTGGGATCCTATGAATCATGCTGGAAGCAGAAATCCACCAACCGCCTCTTTTATTCATGATGCCGGTCAACGAGTCATCAAACAAGTCGTGGAATGAAACCCGAGTTGGTAGGAAGACTCATTGAAGCCAACCCACCTTTTTATTTTTTCTCAGGTGTTCAGGTAAACGCAACGGCCCAGGGTGCTCGGACTTTCCGATTTTAAGCTATCAATATACACTATTTACGTCTACCCAGTTCCTCCCCAACATGCCTCACACCCTGTAATTTAGTAGTTAACAATTTTAGTTCAGTTGTTTTTATGCTAATTCCTACCCATTCAAATCAGAACAACGTCTTGATCATCTTCCCTCCAACCCATTGACATGAGTTCAAGGAATCATAGTGCTCAAATGGAAGTTCATACAAGTCAAGCCTTTTTGCAATATTTAACAGTTTTATTTACTTGATTTTCAAATTAGCAATCTTGACTTTCTGCTTGATTCATTGATCAGAATTAGAAATTGTAAGTGTGTAGATGCAATTTTGCACAACCTCAAGCTTGAATCAATTGAGATTTTTGAGTTATGGGTGTGTGGATATTGGGTGAGAGTTGTGGGCTCAATATTAATGTTTGCATGGGAGTGAAAGACTGGGAAATTCAATTTTAAATAGATTAGGGTGGATCTTTGGACATCCAGGTCGATTTGGGTCAAAATACTTAATTATCCCGTCATGACTCGTACCATGAGTCGTAAGGTTGGACCTCCGGCTCGTCATGGGCTCATAGCAAAAGATTGAGAAAACTCACCTGCGGAATTACAAGTATAAGGTACGACCCATACCATGATGGTACAATTCGTACAATGACTCCTAAGTAACTTTCTTTGAGAACTGCAGTCATCACAATTCATGTTAACATTGAGTACTACATTTCGTACAAACTTGAGTGCGAGTCATAATGATAACCGTAGCATGAATGTTTTCTTCTTCTTTTACCATGATTAGTGCTATAGCGTAAAATCCTATTACGAGTCATGCTGAGGCTTGTAGTACTGGTCTTGTTAGAAATTTCCTCCCACCTATTTTTGTTTTGCCTGCACTAACACACAAAGTTAAGTTACTTGGGTTTGCCTCCTAAGAAAGCGGTTGATTTAGCAACGTCACAGCCGCGATGCAGGTGGTTTGGTTATAGACTTCACCAAGCCATCACACGGGTTTCCCTCTCAAAAAAGTGTCTAATTTAACGTCGTGGCACGGCGCCAAGTCTCATGACTACTCGGGAATTCATCAAAAACTCGGAATCATCATCAATTGTTAAGACAACCCTAAACTCATTGTTTCAACTAGTGGCCAGGCAAACATTGAAAGTGACCTCCTCTTTATTTAACCTAAACTTTAATTGGCCAGGAATGGTCGCCCCAAGATTATGGGGACCCTCAATCAACCTCACAATCAGGATTACGAAGTCTGCTGGGAAGATAAAGCGGTCACCTTGACAAGTACATCAACTAGAATCTCCACTAGCTTTTTAACTGTATTTCATGTGCATCCAATAGCCACATCGAGGTCGGTGTAGGGTCTTCCAAGCCAACTATTTAGGCACAGACAATGGCATCAAGTTGATACTTGCTCCCAAGTCTGGAAGTGCCTTCACCAAACTCAAAGTCACCAATCATACATGGAATGATAAAAGGCACTGGATCCTCCTTCTTCTAAGAAAGGACTGTGAAGCTATGGCCTTTGCCAATGATGCAAGTTACCTACCCAGCTCACAAGCTTACGGACCTTTCTTGAGTCACAGATCCTTCTATAAATTTGGCATATCTAGGCTTCTCCTCCAATGCCTCGACCAATGGTATGTTCACAAAAAGCTGTTTAAGCATAGATAGAAATTTTTGGAACTTACCATCTTACGCCTTTCTTAATCCTTTGAGGGAATGGTGGCGGTGGTCATGGGATAGCCTTATAGATTTGCATGGACCTTGTTCTTATCATTATCAGCTCTGGACTCTTTACCTCAACTGGAGTGCTGGCAACTAAGCATCACTTGTGAGCTCGTGCTCAGCAACCTCATCAATCACAATCTCTTTCTTCCTTTCCATCTCAACTATAGCCAGCGAGAGGGGATCAGCATGAATCTTTTTGCTCCTATTCATCACAACTATATAGTGACTATCATTCTTTATATTTTGCACTTTGTTTCTAGTGAGTGTTCTCTTTTGCCTAGGGTTCAGGGATGCCAACAGTTAACCCTGCTACTACTCAATTTGCTTGATAGTTGTGGCATGTGACTCAATTCTCTAGCTCATGCCAGATATATCTCCCCAAATGTCTTTGTTTTGCTCATCAGTGGATCACCTTCATGAGCATCTCAACCATCATTCTCTCCAATTTTGAGGGTCCAGCCTCACCCTCACGTGCATTAGGAGACACATACAAACATGTCCAATCGTTGTGGTAACCATCATTCTTTCTCTATTCTTCCTCTTGCTCGACTCGGCTTCTATCCGCGCCATATTCTGATTGTACTTGTCCCATCTTGGTTCTAACGCTTGATTTTTGGAACCTTGGCACCAAGTTCCTATCTGAACTCCTTGGGCGTTGGCCTGAAACCCACCACCTAGTTGTCCAGAAGTTTCCTCCTCCTTAAAATCTGAATGTTCCTGCCTCGGTTCTGTCCCTAAGCTTCCACTTGCACTTGCTCTATTTAGCACCATGATATGCTTCGTAGGCAGGTCTAATGATGTACGCATATGGGCTAATTCCTAGTCACGCTCCTCCTCCTTCTTTCAGTGAGTGCTGCCAGTCATACCCAGCAGTATAGCCACTGTAGCTGCTTTCGCATCCCTGGTTTGTCAGGCCTTGTTGGTCTTGTTCACTCTATCCAAGAATAATGGCAGCTTGCTCCCGAGTCACTCATCAGTACTCCTCTCGCCATAGTATCTGCTGCTTTTGTGTCGTTGTTCAAGGACATGTAAAAATCTCAAACAAGGTGTCATATGGAATTTTGGTTTGGTTACTTGGTCTACTTCATTTTAAATCTCAACCATGTTTCATGAAGTGCCTCCGTTTTCAGTTGTCAGAAGTTATAGATGTATCCTTAAGTTGTAGCATCTAAAGGGTGGAAAGAGCCTTTCTAGGAAAGCTATTTAAGCTCCCTCCAGGTTGTAATGGAGTCATTGTGAAACTCCGATAACCATAGAGTGGCCTCTCCAGAAAGAGAGAAAGGGAAGACTCTCAACCTTATTGCATTCTGGCATACACCGGGCAACCTGTACGCGTTGCATATACCAATGAAGTTCATCAAGTGCAGGTTGGCATCATTTTCTGCTGACCACTAAAGCACCCTTTCATATTTAGTAAATTTGTATTACGGTGGTAATGATGTCAAACTTTACAACAGGAAAAGGTAGTGGTACAATAGCTCCAGTTGACTCAGCTTTATCAATGTCTAGGTCATCCTCAACAAAAGAGCGGGAACATATTTGGCCTCTGTGCCCACGCTATGGTGGCCAGCATTCGGCCATCACCAGAACATCCTTGTCTTCCTGAAATTGCAGCTGTCCTAGCTTCTTCAACAATACAGGAATCTCTTTGCTCCTGGTTCCCATTCTTTGCAGTGTTCTTTCTAGTTCAAGATCAAGAGGAATCGAGAGTTTCCAAACTCATCAGTACTTGGCATTCACCAATAGACAATACAGCAGAGTGTCAAAAACAAAAAAGAAAGCGAGTAAATAACAACTAAAAGTTAAACACAAGCAATTAATCTAATCTTAAGTCATATTCCTTGGCAACAACGCCACTTTTTTATCGTAGCAAACTCCTTACTCGATAAAGTATAGGCGGGCGTTGTTAATAAAAAGGAGCCCAGCAAGGTTGGGGTTGAACCCACAAGGAATATGGTAAGATAGATTAAATCAAGTATTTAAGCATTTAGGTATGTTATCTCAAAAGGAGGTTTATAGAAAACAGTTATAAACAATATTGAAATTCAATTATTCTTATAAAGATTTGCAATTAACTAGGGTATGTATTCCCCATGAATTCATAACTACTTCAGATTTACACTCGTGATCTATCCCAATGCTTACTTGAAGAACTGATAACCAGGGTTCATCTAAGCAGCTGGTTCATCCCTATTGGATGACAATACTCAATCACCGGATCAGGTCTCATAACTTGATTTCAAACTAATTGTTATCAATTTGTTCTACAAACTAACTATCCTGCGCCCGCAACTCCAAGTCATACAATAACCTATAAAGATCGAGTTTTGTTGTAACTCTCTTTCCTAATTTCTACTTCTCTAGTTGCAAGCAAGTGAAGAATTCAGGCAAGTCTTAACGCTGCGCTTGATTAAAAAATATTAAAGATGAAGAGAATACAATACAGAGTGTTTAGCATTGGTTTCAAATCACTTTGTGTAACCTAGTTCATTAATTCACCATGGTTCTCAGCACCCTATTTGTGGAAGTTTTAGCCTCTCATGATTGTAATATTGTTATTAGTATTAGTAGGCAAACACATAATGGAATACTTACAACGATAATTGAAAGAACCTACTGAATATTGCAAGAATTGATGTTGAGTAATCCAAGAACAAAGAAAAAATTCAAAATAAGAAATATTCAAGACTTGAATTAAAATTTAAAACCAGCATGCTCTAATTATAATATACGATTGCGTCTAATCACTCCTCCTACAAAAAATAACCTAAAAAGTATTTATATAAATAATTGGAACATTCTTCTAAATAAACAGGAAAACTACCAAAAACTATCCGCCTTCTGCCTACGACCCGTATCAAGATTATCACGGGTGTACCTTACTGACTCATACATTGGATGGCTTCTGCTGGATAGCTAAGTGTTGACTTTTGGTATGACTCGTACCAAGAACCTACCAGTCGTACAATCTTTCTGTGGCTTGATCTTGCAATTGCCAACATCTTTTGTTAACTTCATGGATGGTATAGTGCAACTCATACCTTTATTCCACGATCTGTGACTCTTTATTGTACATTGAGTTCTTCCGAGTCTTCTATTCTTAATGTTTTCCATGGTTCCTTGGTACATGTCCTAAGTGGGATTTCACATTCGTGATTGCCACCCGTACCAAGGTACTTGGCATGTGCAATTTCTCCTGGAAATTTCCACGACTGCCATGGTACGGCTCGTACCATGAGCCATAACTTGCCTTTGCTTTAGAGTTGCTCCTGGGCCTTTCCTCCACTCTCAGAGTACGGCTCGTACTTGAGATTTGTACTTCGCCACTTTTCTGCATTATTCTCCATCTTTTGCATAATTCAACTCCAGCATCTATTTTCACTGAAAATAAAGTTAAAGTACCTCATATCCATATAAACACATCTAAGTCCATGCTATTTTCCAACTTTTAAAGCCTCAAAAGTGCTGGCCCATAGCACACCATAGGACTTCAAGAGTTTTCTTTCATCCCTTGTGTCCCAATTATTTCATGAACCCTAGACTTTTCAACTCCCTAGAAAACCAAGTCTTAGGGTTTCGATTCTACATATGAATTCTCTCATGCCTTCCATGTTTTCAATGTTTTTATGATAAATAGCATATAATGTATATGATTTCAAGGCTCTTGAAGTCAATAGCTATGTATGTTCATGATCCCCCCTCTCCAATCCATGATTTATGTCCATGATATAATGTTAGCATGATTTCTAAGATACGACCATGATTTACTTTATTTTCGAGAATATGGCCCTTTTGAAATATATGACTTTACTATGATTTCAGTACCTTATGATTTAAAACTATGATTTGAGTCTATGATTTTACTGAATTCAGTATGATCCGCACACTTATCGTTCTTTAGACTCTCAGTTCTCTTGCTAGTAGAAAGTAGCCCTGACTAATCTTAGAACATGAATTACCCAGTCCCTCCCAGTATCAGTATGTCATGGTCCTTTAGTCTCTCGGGGAGTCTTTCTAGATATAGTGGTTCGACTAGTCTTAGGACATCAACTTCAAATTTTGGCTTGTATGTATTCTTATGTTAGGTTGGAGGTAATTGCCAGCACTTTGAGTGGGGCTGGGTTCTAGTGCCCAAGTCTCAGAACAACGTGCCAATAAGAGATTCTCAATAGTAGAGAATGTTTTTCTTAGCCCAAGGAATATGGGTTCCTCAATAGTAAGAGTGTCTCCCTCACCTCAATGGGTGCATGCAGGGTTGTCATTGGTTTACATTCCTGATCTTATGGTGATATCCACGCCATTCATGGTTCTTACCCTTAGCAAGGTATGAACACCCTCCCAACTAGGGTTACAGATGGGGTTTCATGAGGCTCACATTGAGACATCAGTTATGGAAACCTCCCTGTCTGATTCAGTTAAAATTATAGCTATAGTTTCCAGTGCATGTACCTAAACCCTCAAATAATTTACTCATATTTTTATTAACTATTTGTAGACTAGCATATCATGTCAGCATTTATGAATCTCAGATAGGGTCATTGTATTTTACCTTAGTTTATGTATTCAGTTATGTATTTAGTTCAATTTTTTGTTAGATTACTAGCATGTTTTTCAGCTTCTATGCATTTCTCACATACTCAGTACATTTAAAAGTACTAAATTTGCATAGTTTTATTCTATCATTTTATGATATAGGTTAGAATTTTTCGATTCCGGCCCTTAGTTAGACACGTTCCAGGTTCTTGATCAACCGTTAGTTGGAGATTCATCATTCGAGCGCTAGAGTTATGTTTATTTCATATGTCCTTAGTCTTATTTTCCAGTTTCATACATTTTATAGTTAGATGAGGACTTGTCCAACAACTCATCGGTTAATAGAGGCTTTCGGACGGATAGTCGGTTAGTATGTCAACTTTATGTTTTAATGTTAGATTCCATGTCTGTTACTTAGTCAGGATTATTTCTTTTTAGAAATAGTTGTTCTATAATTTCAATCATCTTCCACTCAGTTTATCTAGAAATGTAGACCATAGTAGTGCTGATCACAAGGGCAAAATAGCATGCCCGAGTGATGCTTCATACCTTAATTTAGTCTTGTTTATCTAATTTATTTTATACATTTCATGTAATTTTATATAAATGTGAATACATGCCTTCAACATGATTACTCTTTGTTTTGTAGGTTTAATGAATTTGAGGAACTAATTCATAAGTTGGTGAAGTAGAGGAATGGAGTTGGGAGCAATTGGCGAAAGTCGGCAAGGAGCATGCCATGGCAGGCTGGCCGCACCGGGCAGCGTGTCACGTCAGAAACACACGGTGACACTCGCGGTTTTGGCATGCAGGAGGAAATTTCTAGGAGCCTTCGCGTTACCTCCGTGTCACGGAGGCATTGCTCCACTTGATACACTCCGTGACATGGAGCCATTCCACGATAGGCTAAATTGTGAACGTTTCTCATTTACTATAAATGGTCCCTTAGCTCCTAAAAACACTTGTCACGATTTTATTCTGTAAAACTACCTAGGAGTGAAGGGAAGTGGGAGAACTCAGCTAGGGTTTGTCAAATTCCTTCTCTCATCTACAAATTCTTGTAAGTATGCTAATTTAGTTGTAGTCTCTTGTAGTTTTACGAACATGAATGGCTAGAACCCTTCCTCTAGGGTTTGAAGCCATGAATTATGATTATGTTTTTATGAATTTGTGTTGGAATTAAGTTATTGATTGTTGTTTTGTCTTGCAATCTAGATTATTGGTTTTTTTAATGATTGATCACCATGAAAACATACACGTTAGCTTGGGCATATGCTTGAGGAAGCATTTACCTAAGTCAAAACATGAGAATGTAAGGAGCATGATTGTATCTCGCGGTATAATTTGTGTTAGGATAGAGAAATATACCTAATGCCTTACTTAGTTGATAAAACGGGATTATTTAGGGCCGTCTTAAGTCCCATCACATCACCCCTCAAAGAGGTATTTGTGAGGCTAAGTTGAGTTAAATGATTAGGTGCACGAGACTCCTAGTCATTCACGTAAACCACATCCACGTAATTAATTGCCCACGAACTAGAATGAGCATCACGCTCACAATGATGCGATGAGGCTGGTTTGTCGTGTTTAGAGGCTCGAAAGGCCATGAGCATGCAATTCTGATTATGTGAGATGACAATTGATAGTTTCGCACTTAACCCATTGCATATCGTAATGGCGCATGATTATCTAGTTTTAACTCTATGTTGCTCCTAAAGTCGACAGAATATGTCGTTGACCAAGTGGATTTAATTAAACCTTTTCCGAAAACTTCTATAATCAATATTTTCGGTATTTAAAGATCACACCTGAATGAGATAGTTAGAGGATAGGTCCCGTCTCTATGGGTTCGACATTACGGTTCTTTAAAACATATATTACTTTTGCGACCATTACACTTGCGGGCGCAACAAATCCACAGGCGCCATTGCGGAAGGACTTGTCGAAAGTTGTCAAGTTCTTGGCGCCGTTGCCGGGGACTCGGCAGTTTGATAATTTATCTTTTTTGTTGCGATTTTTAAAATTTCCTTAAGTGTTGACAAACTTGGTCTTAATCCTACGATTATTTGTAGGTGACGAAGGTTGTCACGACGAGCTGGCTAAAATAGAGAGCTTTTGGGTGATTTCTGGAGAGCCTGGCGATTAGCTCCATATGCGAAGGAGAGTAGCTCTAGAGCAAAAGCTGAAGAGACTTCAAGAAAAGGTACAAAAACAACCACCAGCGGGACAAGGCACAATTGTCATCGGAAGAAATGGCAGCCATACCAGTTCGCGAAGTGGCAATCCCACTAGAGACGAATGTGACCTCTAGTATCCATCTGTGAAGCCGGAGTCTGGATGGAACTTTGAGCTTAAACAGAACATGGTGCAGCTATTACATTCCGGTGAGTCAATTCAGCAGGATGCTTTTGTGAGACCCGCCTTAACACTTCTGAGGCTTTCTAGAGATTAGTGGCGTTTGTCCCCACCGCGTGTCCACGGATTATGTCTGACTGACCCTCTTCCCATTCTCATTGTTTGGAGAGGCGAAAAAGTGGTTGAAAGCTGAGCCACCGAACTCCATAACTTCATGAAATGAGTTGGCTAAGAAGTTCCTTATCAGATTCTTTTCCTTGGGCAAAGCTGCAAAGGTGCGAAGTAGAAATACTCAGTTTCAGCAAAAGCCTGATGAGAACTGATATTTGGCTTGGGAAAGATTCAAGTCATTATTGAGAGACTGTCCCCAGCACCAGCAATCAAATGAAGTGCTAGCCCCATACCTTTGTAGAAAAGTCTAGACCCACACCTGCAAAGAAATATTACTAGATTCTGCCTTCGGGTGGGAAAGCCTTGCTTGGAGAGGCATTAATGATGAGTTGTACACTTTGTTGTTGATTGCACAAGGAAATCCAGGTGGCACAACGAGTCATCGAGAGGGCAGGAAAGAGATCAGGGTTGATAGAGGTTGATGGAATGAATGCCATGGCAGCGCGATTAGCATCGTTCCAGCATGAGATGATGACTCATTTCAATGGCGAGAATGAACCAACACCAGGGCCAGGTTATTGCAGTTGAGCAAGCTCCTGAAGTTGGTGAAATTTGTGGTAATATCAGGCACAATGCAGAATCTTGTGGAGCCAATTCGGGTGGTCAGTTTTGTTGATAATGCGGCGGAACAATGGAGTTTGGACACAACTACAATAAGGAATTGTAGGGCCACCAAATTTTTCTTGGGGTGGAAACCAAAAGCAAGTTATCACTTCCCTCAACAACAGCAGTATCCAGCTTGAATAGGCAGGAGAATGATGGGAAAATGATCAGCGGCATTAGGAAACATTGTAGAAAATCATGGAGACCCGGACTCGATTAGCGGAATCGGGCGAGGATGGCATGAGACTTAAAGAATCAGCAAGTAGCCACCGCAATCTTGAAAAGCAAGTGGGTCCAGATAGCAGCTGCTCAAAACATGAGATCGCAGGAGGGTGCAAAGCGACACAGATCTAACCCCGGCAGATCAATGCCATGGAGTCTTAGAAGCTGGAAGCAGTGCAGGCGTGCGTTGCCTAAGAGATGAGAAAGGTGCAGCCGGAGTTGGTTAGACTAGGACCATCCACCGACACTGGAGCGAATCAGAGTGCTGGGAAACAAAATGCACAATCTTCAGTGCAGCCCAACTCAAGACCACCACACCATTCCCTCAAAAGAATTCAAAAAGAGCAAGGAGGAGGAATGCGTTCAGAAGTTCCTTGAGAGTTTCAAAGAACTTCATATAAATTTGCCTCTTGTGATGTTTTGCGAGAATGCCCAATAAATACTTGAAGGCGTGATAAGCGAACAAAGTGAGGTTGATGGAATACTCCAGACTGTAGCACTGATTGAGGTTTAGTCACAGGTATTGAGCAAGATTCCAAAAGCTCAAAGACCCAGGGAGTTTTACCCTCCCCATACAATTTAGTAAAAATTTGAAGTGTTACGAGCTTTGTGTGATTTAGAGACAGCAGGTTAATCATGCCCTATCATGTCCAACACCTGGGTTTGGGAAACCGAGGCCAATGAGGTTGATGCTGCAGTTGGCTGATAAGTCGCGAGTGACACCTGATGGAATAATAGAGGACCTTCTCATCAAAGTAGGTAGTTTATTATGCACCTTTAATTTTATTGTCTTAGATTTTTAGGTTGATGACCAGGTACACTTAATCTTAGAATGACCATTCTTGGCCACGAGAGGAAGCGGTGATTGATTTGAAGCGGGGACCCTGAAAATGAGGGTCGAGGATGAAGACGAACTCTTCCGCGTGTACCAAGAAATGAACCCATCCGCACACTGCAGAAACCTTTGTCAGGTTAGTGTGTTGTCAGAGGATGAGTGTGGGGTGGAGGAAGTTCACCAGTGCATGGCCAAAGGCAATGTCAAGTGTTCAGCCGAGTAGATAAAGGGCTTCAAAGTGAGGAAAGTTGGAGGAAGAGAGGAACAGAATGGAGGTTGTTTCCTCTAAACAGCAAAAAAGAAAGGAGATGGTTCTCGAAAAGAGAACCCAGGCATGAGATGTCACGAAAAGGGCAGTCCCACGTCGTGCGACGTAAATTAAGCGACTAGAGGAGAGAGCCAAGGGTACCACAGTTACAATTTATGATTTGTTTGTTTGTGTTGATTTTTGTCATTTCAATTGTGTTTGTGTTTTTTGGTGAAAGTTAAGCACATATGGAGGGAAGTCTGACTACCTGTTGAGGAGGAAGCTAAAAAGCATGGAATGGAAGAAGTGTGGGGTCAAACACCCCACCTAGAACTTGAATAAAGCATGCTCTTAGCTTGGCATAGAGGCTCAGGGAGTATTTCTCATCCTTTGATGAACTGATGCTGTAAGGGACATAGCGTGATTTAAGTGTGGTGAGAAAAATTTCAAAATTTTGTGCTTAACAAGTTTTTGGTGAATGTAATGCTTGTGAGAATTTGTGTGAAATTTGAAAAATTTTGTGAGTCAGCATGAATTCATGCCCGTTGGTTTTTCTTTCAGTTCTTTTCAGAGCAGGGGTCTTTGAACCGAAGAATAAAAAGAATTCTTTGTCTTGTATATAATGTTTTTAGTCTTAGCTGAGACATTTTCCGACGACGAATGGATGACGACCGTCTTGAGGAAAATTAGTCGATAGGATTTTTTTGTGAACCCGTAGCTAATTGATGCTTGGGGTTCTTGATTATGCTATAAATGATTGTGAAGGCAAGTATGGTGCTAGTATTGAAGCATGCAGAGTGTATAACTTTGGTGAGACACTTAGGCTCTTGAATTTGACTCAATATGATTGAAGCTTAATTCTGAATTCTTGTGATTAGCTGGGTTAAGAGTCTGCTGAATGTGTTGAATTGAGCATGTTCCATGAGTGTAAGGTTTTGAGCATTACATGCTATTGTGGAGTGTCTAGAACTTCCCTGGTCTGTTTATAAAATGAAATGAAGGATGTGAATTGTAGGAGATGATTTAGGCAATTCTTCGAATGAACCTGAATGTTATCCCTCATTTTACCTACCTTCAATAATTAATCCTAGTAGCCCCTTTTTGAGCCTTAAGCCTATTCTTTGTCATTTTGCAACATAAGCTTAATCCTTTTCTTTCATTAACCTTGAATTTGATACAAACTCCTAAGCGCTTAAGGGAAAAATTCGAAAAGAGTGAAGGGTAGAAGTATGAAAAGGAAGGAAAAAGTAGCAAGTTGTAGAAGTTGAAAAGATAAAGTTTGCCTTGTGTGAAAATGGTTGATCATTAGTAAGGAGTAAGAAAACAAATTAATGAAAAGTTATTTATAGACCTCCTTACTAATAAGCTAAAATTGCCTAAAGAAAGGAGACATAAGCCCGGAAAAGAAAGCTGAAGAGGAGAAAAGGTGAAGTAAAGGAAGGGAAGTTCGTAGTAGGGCGTAATGGTAAAGCACTTAGGAAGATAGTCACTAATGTTTTGGCCATAATAGTACCCCTGCGAGTCCATAGTTACATTACAACCTAAAAAGTCCTACTTGATCTTACATTCATACATCCTCAAATTAGTGAAATAAAGCACTAAAGGGAACAGCTTATCGGTCATTACATGATGCATGAATTCTTTGTGAGGATTAGCGTAATTCTATTCATGTACCCACATCTTTGTGATTAAAAAAGTTTTCGTGTGAAAATGGGTAACTCTCATTCCGTGAGGGCACATGTTGAATGAAGGATATAATTCATGTGGGATTTCTTAATCAGTTGGTTACTGAGTTTGCTAAGATTGAGAGTTGATTCTTGAGGTTAAGAAGTATTATGAGTTGTATTACATTTCAATGATTAAATCGTGCATGTCTCTATTATTAGCTTGTCATCTTAAATAATCGTATAGCCGTAGCTTGAATTATATTGCTAAATTAGCTATGTGTAGTCCTCCATATGCATGAGATGTAAGGTTGTTCGAGGACAAACAGGGCACAGTGTGGGGTTGTGATCTCGGGCAAAATAGCATGCCCAGTGATGCTTTATACCTTAGTTTAGTCTTGTTTATCTAATTCTATTTTATACATTTTCTTCATAATTTTATATAAATGTGAATACATGCTAACCAACATGATTAGTCTTTGTTTAGGTTTTAATGGTGGGGAACTAATTCATAAGTTGGTGAAGTAGAGGAAAGGAGTCGGGAGCAATTGGCGAAAGTCGGCAAGGAGCATGCCATGGCAAGGCTGGTCGCGCCAGGCAGCGTGCCACGCTGTGCGTGTGCCGCGCCCGGCGTGCCACGCCTATGCTAGGCACGCGAGAGAAGAGGCAGCAGGCAGGCAGGCGCCAGCACCGTGCCACGCTAGGCCAGCTCCGCGACAGAAGAATGCCAGCGCTGCATGAGCGGCGTGTCGCCCGACAGCGGTGACACTTTCGGCGGTTTTGGCATCGAAGGAAATTTCCAGAGAGCCTCCAGCGTTACCTCCGTGTCGGAGGCAGTGCTCATGTACACTCCGTGCCACGGGCCATTCCACGACAGGCTAAATTTTTCACGTTTCTCATTTACTATAAATAGGGTCCCTTAGCTCCTAAAAACGCTTTGTCACATTTTATTCTGCAAAACTACCTAGGAGTGAGGAAGTGGGAAGAACTCATCTAGGGTTGTCAAATTCCTTCTCATCTACCAATTCTTGGTATGCTGTTTAGTTGTAGTTTCTTGCAGTTTTACAGTTATGAATGGCTGAACCTTCCTCTAGGGTTGAAGCCGTGAATTGGTATGTTTTATGAATTTGTGTTGGAATTAAGTTATTGATTATTGTTTTGTCTTGCATTCTAGATTGTGGTTGTTTTTATAGTTGAGTGCCATGAAAACATCCACATTGAAAACAGGCATATGCTTGAGAAGCATTTACCTAAGTCAAACACAGCAAATTCTTAAGGAGCATGATTATCTCATAGTATAATTTGTGTTAGGATAGAACTATACCTAATGCCTTGCTTGGTTGATAAAGCGGGATTATTTTGAGACCGACTTAGAATTATCACATCACCCCTCAAAGAGGTAGTTGTGAGGCTAGTTGAGTTAAATGATTAGGTGCACGAATTCCTAGTCATTTCCACATAAACACATCACGTAATTAATTGCCACGAACTAGAATTAGCATCCTGCGCTCACAATGATGCGTGAGGCTAGTTTGTCGTGTTTAAGAGCTCGAGCCATAGGCATGAATTCACAGTTATGTCAGGGTGACAGGTGAAATAGTTTCATACTTAACCCATTGCAATTTGTAATAGTGCATGATTATCTAGTTTTACTAACTCTATGTTAGGCTAGTTTGTCGTGTTTAGAGGCTCGAAAGGCCATGAGCATGCAATTCTGATTATGTGAGATGACAATTGATAGTTTCATACTTAACCCATTGCAATTTGTAATAGTGCATGATTATCTAGTTTTAACTCTATGTTGCTCCTAGAGTGAATTCAGAATATGTCGTTGACCAAAATTAGATTTAATTAAACCTTTTCAAAAACTTCTATAATCAACATTTTCGGTATTTAAGATCACACCTGAACGAGATAGATAGAGGAATGGGTCCAGTCCCTGTGGGTTCGACATTCCGATTCTTTAAAAGAGCCACTATATTACTTACATGACCCTTACACTTGCGGGGCGCAACAAGTTTTTGGCGCCATTGCCGGGGACTTTTCGGAAGTTGTCAAGTTTTTGGCGCCGTTGTCGGGGACTTTTCGGAAGACGTCAAGTTTTTGGCGCCGTTGCCGGGGACTTGTCGGAAGTCAACAAGTGTTATGCCATTCCATGGATTAGCTTAGGGCTATTCGTGGTTCTAAGTCCCTTGTAAGGCTAGGGTGTAGACTCGGGTCCTGACAATTAGCTAAGATCTCAATAAAACATAGCAGAAGTAATAATTGCAATGGATAAATAAATAATCAATGATTTACTAATTGAAACCAAAATCAATGGTATAAATTAAAATTATTCTATTCAACTCTAATTCTATCTATGAAGCCTCTATAACTAAAGAATAGGTGTGGGATATAGCTCCCGCAACTACCTCAAGCTCTATAAAATAAAATTCTCAATTAGACCCGAACTCTCTGAAAGTAGGAGGCTTTACCAATAGTTGAATGATAGTAACATCTTAGCGCTACGTCTACTACTGATCTTGTCTATCTGAGTTTGCATCATAATAAGATGCAGCGTTAAATGGCATCAGTACGTGGAATTGACGGTATGTAATAAGGCTAAATGAAATAACAGTTAAGCAAGAGTATATGAACTAAAGCTCTAAATGTTGCATAAAACTCAATGTGATCCATGTGTAAAATAGTTATGCAATAAAATTGTGCATCAAAACAATCTCTGAGAAATACAATAAAAATGCAGAACTTTAACTTGGGAGGGAGTTTTTCATAACTGACACCATCATGAATAAGCACATGATGGCCAACTATCTTGCTCAAGTTGGTAGAGCCGCTCAAATCCTTGCTAGGGCAGAGAACGATCACAATTATGGATCCATAACATCAAGTCCTTACAAAGGAATTATCTTCGAGGAGTCACACGAATCAACAACATGATCCTATCCAATGCTAGCTACATAGTTATTGGGCTTTAGAGTTATCTGAACTCATCACCCAACTCGGTGCTTAATAATCCTCCCAAAATATATTCTTATATACTTATGCCTATCTGAGGCATCCTGAAAACACCATTTATAATGAACTTTAGCTACACGTAAAACAGAAGTTTTTAAAGAAATCTCTTTAGAGACTTTCACTCAAAACATCATTTAAAAACATGGGAGATCTCATGCTCCAATCATCTCTTTTAAAAACTTGTGAGCTTTATGCTCAAAATCATCTCATGAGTTTTAAACACAAGAATTCACTTTAACTTTGAAAATCATGCTCAAAATTATAATTTCTTTCTCAAATCTCTTTATGCATACTCTCTTTAAAATATGCTCAACTTTGTGAAAACAGTGCACTTATCTTAAATAAAAATATTTTTAAAACAATGCCCTTCCAAAATCATGACTTTATGCAACTGGGTTCATGGGATAAGAGACATGAACCAACCTTAATCAACAGTCAACAACAGAGTAATGATCAACAATCTAGAGAATGGGATCAAAATCAATAATCAAGAGATACAATATATATAACTTAATACAAAGAATTCAACAATGGCAATTTAACATATATAGATCGGGAAGAAGACAATTTAACAATTTAGCCAAAAACCCTAGCTTTAATCTTAATGAATTCTTGTATAGATGTCGGCATAAGGATGATTAGATATTCTCACTTTAGTCAAGCTTACATACCTAAAAAATCAAACTTAGACTTAACCGTGAAGAAACCTAGCTTGAAGAAGATGATTTCCTAGCTTGCTTGATGAACTTGAGAACTAATGGTATTGATTCACGTTGTAATGGAAGGAGTAGGAGTTTAGACTAATTAAAACCTTAAATATACTATTTAGAAATCCCAAAATATTTTGGTTTAGGAGATAAAAACATGGAAATTTACCAAATTACCCTTAGAAACCCATCTATAATTTCTCCCGCCTAATGACGACGGATCGTACCATGAGTCATCATATGTCACCACGACTCGTGGTGACCTCTACTGGTCACTAAGGCTGCTTGGGGACTTTCTTATCTCCCTATCATGAGTGGATAGTATGAATCATGCCTAGGTCCTACAACTCATGGGATCCTTCCATTACCATTGGAGATTATTTGATCAATCTCTAATCCACACACCATGACTGAACAGGATGAGTCATTACAAGAAGCAATGAGTCATCGTATTGCTCATTGGATCAGGGTCTTGGAAACTTGGGTGCTCACCATGGTTCATGTCACAATCCGTGTTTACTCACCATGAGTCATGTTGTGACTCGTTCTATGGGATTTTATCCATTTGTTGTTGGTTCCTACTCCAAGTCTAGGATCTGATTTAGGGACTTTTGAGGTTGTTACAATATCTCCCCCTTGGGTCATTAGTTCTCGAATAAATACTAAGTTGAACTGATAGGTGATCTAACTGAGAGTAACTAAGCTGAACTTAACTGAATCCACAAAATATGCAACCATACTAAGGACTTCAACATCAACTAATGGAACATGAAACTGATAAGAATGCTATGAGAGGGGACTGTTACCTCAAGATGATGCTAGACTAGGAAGGAATAGGTGAGGATACTTGATCATCACATCTGCTTCACCTTCCCAAGTAGCTCCCTCAACTAGTTGATTCCTCCATAGCACCATCCCAAAAGCAACTTCCTTGTTCCTTAGCTTATGAACTTGACGATCTAGAATCTCATCTGGAACTTCCTCATATGATAGATTATCCTTAACTCCTGCACTCTCCGAAGAGATAATGAGTGAGGGGTCTCCAACACACTTCTTAAGCATAGATATATGAAAACTGGATGAACTGATGCTAGTTCAGCTGGCAACTCAACCTCATAAGCTGTCTTGCCAACTCTCCTCGAAATCCTATATAGACCACTATAACGGGGACTAAGCTTCCCTTTCTTCCCAAATCTCATGACACCTTTCATGGGTGAAACCTTCAAGTAAACCCAATCATCTACCTTAAACTCCCAGTCTCTTCACCTAACATCTGTGTAGGACTTTTGGAAACTCTAGAAAGTCTTCAACCTTTTATGTACGATCTTAACCTTCTCCACATCTTGTTACACTAAGTCTAGCCTTATAAATTCTATTTCACTAACTTCAAACCAACCAATCAGAGATCTACACCTCCGCCCATAGAGAGGCTCATAGGGAGCCATCTAAATGCTGGAATGATAACTATTATTATATGCAAACTCTATGAGAGATAAATGGTCATCCCAATTTCCCTTAAAGTTAATAAAACATGCTTTCGACAAATCTTCCAATGTCTGATTCTGAATAGTCCACTCTGCTTGACCATCTGTCTGCGGAAGAAAAATTGTGCAAAGGTTCACCTTCGACCCTAGACCTCTCTAAAATGACTTCCAAAACTAGGCAGTAAACTATGTTCCCCTATCTAATATGATGGATAATGACACTCCATGCAATCTGACTATCTCTCAAATATACAATCTGGTATAGTCCTTGGCTAAAACCGTAGTCTTAACTAGTAAGAAATGAGTTGACTTGGTCATACGATCTACAATTACCCAAATAGAGTCATGTTTCCTACATGATTTTGGTAGATCGGTAATAAGGTCCATATTGATCATCTCTCACTTCCACTCAGGGATTGCTATATTCTGAGCTACACCACGTGGCCTTCGGTGCTCGACATTAACCTATTAAAAATTCGAGTATCTAGCCACAAAGTCTGCAATGTCTCTCTTCATACCATTCAACCAATAGACCTCCCTCAAGTCATGATACATCTTAGTGAGGGACCTGGGTGAATAGAATATCTAGAGTTGTGTACTTCTACCATGATTCTCTCCTTGAGACCATCTATATTAAAGAAACATAATCTAACTTGATACCTCAGGCACAATATCCCCCTTGGGAGAAAACCAACACCTTCTGCTTGTGGACATCTTCCTTTAATTGAAGTAAGAGGGAATCTCTATCCTGCTTTTCCTTAACTTCTACCACTAGAGATGATTCGGCCCCATTACGGACAAGCACACTACCTTCTTCAAAGTCTAAGAGTCGGACTCCCAAGTGTGAGAGTCTATACACCTCCTTAACCAACTCTCTTTTATCCTCTTCTATATGAATTGTACTCCCCATAGATATCCTACTAAGAGCATCCGCAACTATATTAGCCTTACCTGGACAGTAGAGAATACTCATATCATAATCCTTGAGCAACTTATGTCACCTCCTCTGTCTGAGATTCAACTCCTTATGGCTAAACATATATTGCAGGGTCGTGTGGTCTATAAACACATCAACATACACACCATAGAGATAGCGGCACCAAATCTTCAATGCAAATACTACGGCTGCCAACTCGAGGTCTTGGGTCAGATATTTCTTCTCAAGGACCTTAAGTTGTCTGGAGGCATAGGCTATGACTTTACCATTTTTCAGTAATACACAACTGATACCCACTTGGGATGCATCACAATACACCACAAAGCCATATGTACCCTCTAGTAGGGTCAATACTGGAGCAGTAGTCAACCGAGTCTTCAATTCCTGAAAGATTTTCTCATAAGCTTCAAATTATTGAAATTTGACCTTTTTCTGGATCAACTTCATCAATGGAGTAGAAATAGTTGAGAATCATTTTACAAATCTCCTGTAATAACCAGAAAAACCCTAGAAACTCCTAATGGAAGTTGGGGTTGTGGGTCTGGGCCAACTCTTTACAACCTTAATCTTTTGAGATTCAACCTAAATGCCCTTGTTGGAAACTATATGGACTAGGAAAGCCATTGACTTCAGCCAGAATTTACAGTTATAGAACTTGGTGAATAGTTCCTTGTCCTTAAGTTTCTGCAGGACTATTCTAAGACGACTAGCATGCTCCTCCTCACTCTTGGATGAAACCAAGATGTCATCATTTAACAAAATAAAAAACATATCCACATATGGCTTAAATACTCTATTCATGAGATCCATAAATGCTGAATGAGCGTTAGTCAAACCAAAGGACATAAAAACAAACTCAAAATGACCATACCAGGTCCTGAAAGCTGTCTTGGGAATGTCACATTCCCTCACCTTCAATTGATAACACCCCAATCTAATATCTATCTTCGAGAAACACTTGGCACCCTGAAGCTGGTCGAACAAGTCATCAATTCTAGGAAGGGGATATCTATTCTTGATAGTGACCTTGTTCAACTACTGGTAATCAATACATATTCTGAGAGTACCATCCTTCTTACACACGAAGAGGACCGGATCACCCCAAGGTGAAACACTAGGAGAAAAAAATTCTCATTTAGAAGATCTTTTAACTGCTCTTTCAACTACTTTAACTTGTCTAGAGTCATTCTATATGGTGGAATAGAGATAGGTTGAGTATCGGGAAGAACGTCTATCCTAAAATCTATTTCCCTATCTGGAGGGACTCCTAGGAGATCATCTGGGACTTAAGGCATGAAATAATAACACACCCCTTGGATATTAACTTCCTGGCCTTAAGGTATGAAATGAAGTGACCCTTAGGCATAATGGGACTACCCTCCCAAACTAAGACTAGCTCGCGGGAAATTGAAACTCTATTGTTCGGGTTCTACAATTAATTATGGAATAACAGGAATACAACCAATCCATGCCTAGGATAACATCAAAATCTACCATATCTAACTCTACTAGATCAGTGGTGGTATCCTTATGATGGACTAAAATTGTACAATCTCTGTAGATTCTATTATCTAGGGCTGACTCACCTACCAGAGTAGAAACACTGAAAGCCTCTAAGAGTTTTTCTGGGGAGATCCCCCAATTTAACAGCTACATAAGGAGTCACAAAAGATAGAGTAGCACCTGGATCAAGTAAAGCATATACATTAATGGAGAAGACTTTTTCATATCAGTAACAATATCGGGGGAGTTCAAATCTTGTCGGCTAGACATAGCATATAGATGATTTTGGCCTTCTCCAGTGCCTGAAGTATTGCATTTTTGGGAACCTTTTCCTGCTGGGGGAGTAGTCTAAGATCTGTTACCCCCATTACCCTATCAGGATGGAGAATCTCTCAAATAATGTTTGCATCTATAGCATTCATGTCTACCCAAACGACACTTACCTAAGTGGACCTTGCCACACTTACCACAAGGTGGGTGTCGCAAGGTTCCCTATTCCTGAGACCACCAGTTGCCCCTGTTACCTGTAGCTGGAGCATTACCTGTCTGTGTGGGTCATGGGGGCCTCTTCCTAAAGAAGGATATTTTTCCATTCCCGTTCCTCTATTGTGGGCCTCATTACCTGATAACTTAGCTCTCTTACTCTAATTCTCTTCCCTGTCCTTCTGATTATCTTGCTCTAGTTGCTGGACATAGACTATGAGTCTAGCAATATCCATATCACTAATCAATAGAGAGCCCTTACATTCCTTCTTCATGTGCTTGCCTAATCAAAAGACGAACTTCCTCATTCTTGCCCTCATATCTGGTAATATTTCTAGAGCATATGGGGATAGTTGAATAAACATGAGGTTGTACTCCTTCACACTCATAGTACCCTGCCTCAGGTTAACAAACTCCTCTACCTTTACCTCTCTCAACTCCTGAGGGAAGAAGTGGTTCAGGAAAGCCTCTTCAAAACTGTCCCAAGTCGTCGGGTCTACATTCTCACCTCATCTCTACTCCCATTATTCATACCACACATTAGCCATATCCTTGAGCTGGTAGGAAGCAAACTCAACTCCATCGATCTCGATACCGTGCATTGCTTTCAGAAGCTTCTAGATCTCATCAATAAAGTTTGGAGGATCCTCATTAACTTTAGATCCTCTGGATACTGTAGGATTCATCCTTAAGAACTCTCTAATCCTAGATGCTTCTAAATCATTGGAACTGAAACTAGCTGGTGTTGAGTTCTGACGTCCTGACTGGGCAGCCACCAACAGTAAGCATCTGAATAGCCCCTTTGAACTCTACCTATGAATTTCCCATGCTAGGTGGCTGAGGAACTGGTATCTCAGGAATCCTGCCACTAGTAGTTGGTCCATCCTTGAATCTAATACTAGATCCTTGCACTGGAGCGCGGGGACCATTCTTGGTCTGCATCCTATTCTGTGGGAGCATGTTAGTTGTGTTCCTTTGGCTGGCTGTTGATGTCGTTCAAACCCACTCCCAATATAGGGTAGTGTAAATGATCGGTGCAAATATAGAACCCAAAAAGAAGTTGGGGTCGAATCCCACAGAGACTACTCGAAGTCCAAACTTTCTAGTGCTAAAAGTCAAAGTATTGCAAGATTAGAATCTATTCAGATTGAGAGTAATAGAATTTATTTATAACTACAAATTGTGCTAAGCTAGGGTTGTAGGCAATTAGAGGTAATTCTAGGGAAGTGACCCCAATATTGGGTCCATCCCCTAAATCACCCAATATGAAAGAATTAAGAGAGGGCTAAGGCTGAACATGCAAGTAATTTACTTAGGAAGCCCATGAGTATCTTTCAATAGCATCATAGGTGTTAATATACTTTAATTTTGTTAAATTAAAGAGATCTCCTTTCTACCTAATTGCTTGTTTGCCAATTTGGAATTCATCCAATGCCTAGAAGAACCCATTAAATAAGGATTACGCCTTGAGTCATTATTGATTGATTCTAACCCAACCGAAATTTGCTCTTTCAAGCCTCATAAGGGTAATGTGGCAGGATTGGATGATTCTCATTACCAATAACAAATTATAAAGCAAAAATCAATCAAACGTTCATAAGCTCAAACTCAATTTACAAAAATTGGGATCATTAGGGTTCACAACCCTAGATTTGAATTTAGTTACCCATAGCTAGAAGAAGAAGAAAATCAATGTAATAAGACATTCTTACCAAAAGAAATTGAAATCTTCAATTATAAAAACTAGATCTACAATTTACTTAAAAATAGGGCTAAAATTAGCTAAGTTCTACTCTCTGCACTAACTGAGAACTAAGGAATATAAAAACTCCAAAAAAATTTACAATTAAAATGTATTTATACTATGACCCAAAATCCTATTAAATTTGAACATCAAAATGCCAGGTGTGCAGGGATGGACTATCCTATATATTTCTGTTACTGCCCCTTGACCTGTCATCCTTTGAGAGATGGATCTTTTCAAAAGATGGCCCATACTTCACTCCGCACTTTAGAAATCCCATGCTTCCAAGCTTTAATCAAATCATCAAATGACGAACCGTCCTTTTAGAAGACAGTCTGTCCCTTCAACCGTACTTTAGAACCCAATTTTTTGGGTTTCTAGACACTGTACCTGGGATGGGATAGACTGAGGGAAGGACCATCCTTCAGACAGACAATCCATTTGTTGCCTCGTCTACTGAGCAGTTTTCTGGCCTTAACTTCCTTCTTTTTCCATTGTGTTGGGATCCTGAAACATAGCATAATAAGGTTAGTTTCTACTTAATTTTACTCCAAAAGACATTCAAAATGCTATAAAAAGAAGCAAAGATGTGTCGCTAATCCCCGACACATCAGTAATACGTTTAGGAGGCATGATCTGAAACACGCGAATACACGAGTTAAGAGGAAGTCTTTATAAAGTTAAACTCTATTGCACAATCTAGAGTATGAAAGACGAGAAGTATTTCCTATCGCCTCATAGTCCTCCTATTATAGATGTTGCATGCTTCACACCTATAAGAAGAACACTATTAGATACGGTTCCATAGACACCCTAGGACTCCTTGAACCTAAAGCTCTAATACCAAGTTTGTCATGACCCAAGTCTACACCCTAGATTTTGACTGGAACTCAGACCACAAAGTGATCCAAACAAACCCTTGCCCTGGCTTACTATTAGCTTAGATCTCAATAAAACATAGCGGAAGTAATAACTGCAATGGCTAAATAAATATCTAAAATTTATAAACTGAAACCAAAATACATGCTATAAAGTAACATTATTGACTCAAATCTAACTCTATCTATGAAGCCTTTATAACTGAAGAATAGGTGTCGGGATATATCTCCCACGGATACTTCAAGATCTATAAAATGAAATACTCAATAAGACCCGAACTTTTTGAAAGTAGGAGGCCTCATCAACAGTTGAATGATGATAACGTTCTAGCGTTGTGTCTGTTGTTGATCCTATTTACCTGAGTGTGCATCATAATAAGATGGAGCTTCAAATGGGATCAGTACGTGGAATGTACGATATGTAATAAGGCTGAATGAAACAACAGTTAAGCAAGAGTATATGAACTAAAGCTCTGAATGATGCATAAAACACAATGTGATCCATGTGTAAAACAGTTATGCAATAAAACTGTGCATCAAAATAATCTCTAAAAAATACAATAAAAATGCATAACTTTAACTTGGGTGGGAGTTTCTCATAACCGACACAATCATGAATGAGCACATGATGCCCAACTGTCTCACTCAAGTTGGCAGAGCCGCTCAAAACCGTGTCAGGGTAGAGAACGATCACAATCTATGGATTTGTAACATCAAGTCTTTACCAGGGACTTATCTTCAAGGAGTCACCCGAATCAATGGCATGATCCTATATTACATTGGCTACGTAGTTCTGAGGCTTTATATTTATCTGAACTCTTCTTCCAACTCAGTGCTAAATAATCCTCCCAAAACATATGCTTATATATTTATACCTATCTAAGACATCTTAAAAATATCTTTTATAAGCACTTTCGCTAAGATATAATAGATGTTTTTCAAAAAAATTTCTTTAGAGCCTTTCGCTCTAACATCATTTAAGAACTTGGAAGACTTCATGCTCCAATCATCTCTTTAAAAACTTGTGAGCTCTATGCTCAAAATCATCTCATGAGTTTCAAAAATAAGACTTCATTTTAGCTTTCAAAATCATGCTCAAAATCATACTTTCTTTCTCAAAATCTCTTTACACATATTCTCTTTAAAATGTGCTCAACTTTGTAAAAACAATGTACTTATCTTAAATAACAATGCTTTCTAAATAATGCCCTTTCAAAATTATGACTTTATGCAACTGGGGTTCATGGGATAAGATACATGAACTAACCTTAATCAACAATCAACAATAGATTAATGATTAACAATCTAGAGAATGGGATTAAAATCAATAATCAAGAGATAAAATAGATACAACTCAATACGAAGAATTCAACAATGGTAATTCAACAAATATAGATAGGGAAGAAGATAGTTCAAGAATTTAGTCAAAAACCCTAGCTTTAATCTCGATGAATTTTTGCATATACATAGGGAATAAGGATGATTATAGATCCTTACTTTAGTTAACTTACATACCTGGAAAATCAAACTTAGACTCAAACTTGAAGAACCCTAGTTTGGATAAGATGACTTCTTAGCTTGTTTGATGAACTTGAGAGTTAATAGTCTTTAATTCATGTTTTAATGGAAGGAATAGGCGTTTAGACTAATTAAACCCTTAAATATACTCTTTATAAATTCCAAAATATTCTGGTTTAGGAGATGAAAATATTGGAATTTTCCAAATTAACCTTAGGAACCCGTTTGTAATTTCTCCCACCCAATGAAAACTGGTCATACCATGAGTCATCATATGTCACCATGACTTATGGTGACCTCTCATGGTCACTGAGGCTGCTTCGGGAATTTCTGATCTTTCAGTCATGAGTAGATAGTACAAGTCATACCTAGGTCCTACGACTCACGGGATCCTTCCATTACCACTAGAGATGATTTGATCAACCTTTGATCCACACACCATGACTCAACAAGATGAGTCATTACAAAAAGAAACAAGTCGCCATATTACTCAATGGATCAGGTTCTTGGAAACTTGATTTCTCACTATGAATCATGTCACGATCCATGGTTACTCACCACGAGTCATGTTGTGACTCATTCTGTGGGATTTTATCCCTTTTCTACTAATTCCTTTCAAGTCTAGGATATGATCTTAGGTATTTTTGAGGTTTTTTTATAATATCAATCCCTGAATGGAAGTGGGAGATGATCAATATGGACTTTATCACTGGACTACCAAAGTCACGTAGGCAACATGACTCTATTTGGGTGATTATAGATTGAATGACTAAGTCAGCTCATTTCTTACCAGTTAAGACTACGGATTCAGTCGAGGACTATGCCAGATTGTATATTCGAGAGATAGTTAGACTTCATGAAGTTCCATTGTCTATTATATTAGATAGGGGCACATAGTTTACCACTCAGTTTTGGAAGTCATTTCAGAGAGGTTTGAGTACAAAGGTAAACCTTAAAATAGCCTTTCATCCTCAAATAGATGGTCAGGCTTAGCGGACTATTCCAGCACTGGAGGATATGCTGAGGGCATGTGTTATTGATTTCAAAAGAAATTGGGATGACCATTTACCTCTCATAGAGTTTATATATAATAAAAATTATCACTCCAGTATTCAGATAGCTCACTACCAAGCTCTTTATGGACAGAGGTGTAGATCTTCGATTAATTGGTTTAAAGTTGGTGAAGTAGAGTTGACAGGACCATACTTAGTGAAATAATCCATGGAGAAGGTTAAGATCATTCAGGAAAGGTTGAAGGCAGCTCAAAGTCGTCAAAAGTCTTATACAGATGTGAGGCATAGAGACTTAGAGTTTGCGGTAGATGATTGGGTTTACTTGAAGGTTTCACCCATGAAGGGTTTCATGAGATTTGGAAAGAAAGGGAAGCTCTATCCCTGCTATATTGGTCTATATCGAATTTTGAAAAGAGTTGTCAAGGTAGCTTATGAGTTGGAGCTGCCAGCCGAACTAGCATCAACCCATCTAGTTTTCCACATCTCTAGGCTTAAGAAGTGTGTGGGAGACCCCTAAATCATTATACCTATAGATATTGTGGGATTTAAGGACAACCTATCCTATGAAGAAGTTCCAGTTGAGATTCTAGATTGTCGAGTTTGTAAGCTAAGGAATAAAGGAGTCGCTTCTGTGAAAGTGTTATGGAGGAATCAGCTAGTTGTGGAAAATACTTGAGAAGCTGAAGAAGATATAATGGCCAAGTATCCTCATCTATTCCTTCTAGTCAAAAATTATCTTGATGTAACAGTCTCCTCTCGTAGTACTCTTATCAGTGTCAATGTCCCATAAGCTCTTGTTGGAATCCTTAGTATGGTTACATCTTCCATGAATTCAGTTAAGTTCAATTTAGCTACTCCCAGTTATCATGGGCAAAATAGCATGTCCAAGTGATACTTTATAACGTAGTTTTACCTTGATTATCTAATTAATTATATACATTTTCATGTAATTTTATATAAATGTGAAGATATGTGCTAACCAACATGATTAGTCCTTGTTTTGTAGGTTTTAATGATTNATATGTGCTAACCAACATGATTAGTCCTTGTTTTGTAGGTTTGAGGAACAAAATCATAAGTTGGTGAAGGAAAGGAATAGAGTCGAAAGCAACGGGCAAAAGTCGGCAAGGAGAAGGCCATGGCAAGGCTGGCTGCGCTAGGCAGCGTGCCACGCTGTGCGTGTGCCACGCCCAGCGCCGTGCCACGCCAATGCCAGGCAAGCGCGCAGACACAGCAAGCAGGCATAGCATCAGCGCGCCCAGCGCCGTGCCACGACATGCCACCTGTGCGATAGGGAGGCGTCACGCGCTGCCCAGGCAGCGTGACACGCTGCCAACGCAGCAAGGGCTGCCTAGGGTCAATTTTTGGGACTTTTCCAGAGAGCCTCCGCGTTTGGGCCGTGTCACGGAGGCAGTGCTCCGCGTTGCACTCCGTGACACGTTGCTTTTTATTCTGGAAAAAATTCCCACTAATATAAATAGCACACTTAGGTTCATTTTTACATATTCTGACTTGGTGGAGCAAGAACGTGGGTTACAGGCAGTTGAGGGGACGNATACATTTTCATGTAATTTTATATAAATGTGAAGATATGTGCTAACCAACATGATTAGTCCTTGTTTTGTAGGTTTTAATGATTTTTAGGAACGAAATCATAAGTTGGTGAAGGAAAGGAATAGAGTCGGAAGCAACGGGCGAAAGTTGGCAAGGAGAAGGCCATGGCAAGGCTGGCCGTGCCAGGCAGCGTGCCACGCGGTGCGTGTGCCGCGCCCAGCGTCGTGCCACGCCAATGCCAGGCTAGCGCGCAGACGCAGCAAGCAGGCATAGCATCAGCGCGCCCAGCGCCGTGCCACGGCATGCCACCCGCGCGACAGGGAGGTGCCATCGCGCTGCGCAGGCAGCGTGACACGCTGCCAACGCGTCAAGGGCTGCCTAGGGTCGATATTTGGGCATTTTCCAGAGAGCCTCCGCGTTTGGGCTGTGTCATGGAGGCAGTGCTCCGCGATGCACTCCGTGACACGTTGCTTGTTATTCCGGGAAAAATTCCTACTAATATAAATAGCACACTTAGCTTTAATTTTACATATTCTGACTTGGTGGAGCAAGAACGTGGGTTATAGGCAGTTGAGGGGACGAAAATCTTAGGGTTTCTCTCTATCTCTTTCTCCTTTCTTTCA
>JACEIK010003581.1:65267-82723 GCA_018107945.1 Datura stramonium | reverse complement strand
AGATTTACCCTGTTCTAAAGACGTTTAGAAAAAGAGTTATAAATAAAGTTGTTTATGTTCAGTTGTGTTAAGCTAATGAAAGGCCAGTAAAGTGTTAACTTCTTAAGAAATGATTAGAATCGAATATATTGAGATAGTGAATCAAGTTAAAGAGAAGTTCTTCATCGTACTTTTAAAACAATTATCTTTGATTATTTGTTCTAAGAGTTGGATTGCCTTTTTCAAGTTTTAAAGGATTTTTTTCTTGGATGTTTCTAAATTGTTTATAATGCCGCTAAGCTTTTCTAAGCTCCTCATATATTGCAAAGTATCACACAAGCCTTTCCTATGTTGTCTAAAGCACGACTATAAGTCTTTATTTATCTTAAGGCAGCCCCTAGACAGTTGCCTAGCGTTTTTATGTTAAAGAGCTCCAAGTCTGAGATACACGAGTTATATCTTCCTGTTCATAAGTTACGTTGAGATGTGATATAATGTGCAATGAATGAGGTATGCTCACAATTCTTGATATGAAAGTATGAAAGTCAAACGAGTATAAACACGAAATGAATGTTAATATTGTTAATAGAAAATGTTAAGTTAAGCTATTCCTCTCTTCTCCTTGTGTTAGTATTGCTAGGAAATGTTTAAAATCATGAACGTGTGTCTACATAGTCTTTATGATATTCCAGTCCTAGAAACATCCCTGGAAATCATTCACAGCATATGTATGTATTTAAATGCTAAATGAAAGACCTATATGTGTATGGAATAAATGTAGTATTTGGGGTCGTGGTAAGATCCTACACATGTTATAGTTACTGAATCGACATATTTCATGGTTGTCAGTATACAGATAGCATGCATGAGCCCTATCAGCTCCATTTATGATTGTGATTGAGATTTATTTTTATTTAACCCCGATATGATACACCGTCTGGAGATATCCTTATTTTACCCTGGTATGGTACACCGGCTAGAGATGTTTTTATTTTACCCCGGTATAATACACCGACTGGAGATATTTTTAGTTTACCCCAGTGTGGTACACCGGCTGGAGATACTTTTATTTTACCCTAGTGTGGTACACTGGCTGGATGAATTCTATATATAGATTTATGGTTGGCTGGTCGCTAGCATTACAATTATAGTTTCTTTCTTATGCATTTCTTAATTGCATTTTCATCTCATTATAGAGTTATTATCAGGTTTCGGTTTTTAGGATTCCAGGTTGTTACTATTTCTTATTCCTGGTTTAGTTATCTTGAGTTCACTTATCTTGTAGTGAGTTGTTATTAATTATAGGTTGCAGAGTTCCAGGTTATATCTATCCTTTCTATGTTTATGTGCTGAGTCAGTTATTAAAAGATTGTTATCTCATGTTTATAGTTGCAGCCTTACATACCAGTACATTTCATTCGTACTGACGTCCCTTCGCTTCTGGACCTGCGTTCGTGCCGCAGGTGCAGGTAGAGGTCAGGATTTCTAGTTGCAGTAGAAGTTCGTGAGATCAAAAGATGTGTTGGTATGCTCCTTTCTTCCGGAGCTAGGGCTTAGTTATTTATTCTTGAGTTTTTAGATGCAGTTATGGGTAGGTCGGAGCCTTATCCCGACAATCAGTTAGTTTACTCTTTAGAGGCTTTGTGGACATAGTGTATACAGTGTTATTCAGTTTGTGGCCTCGTCGGCATATTGTTTCTTGGTTTAGCATACCCATTTCCTTGGTTGCATTTCAATTGTTTACACTGTATTGTTGAGACCTTATGGGTCCAACTTGGTTTAGCATACTCATTGCCTTGGTTGCATTTCAGTTGTTTACACTGTATTGTTGAGACCTTATGGGTCCAGTTTATACTCCAATTGATTGTGGCAGGTGGCTTGGATAGCCTAAGTATTACCATTACAGATGTCATATAGCCAACTTCTCGATCAATCATGAATCGAGTGTTAGTTGCGCCCTACCCCAGTTTTGGGGCGTGACAAATTTTGGGGCGTGACAGAATTGGTATTAGAGTGAAGTCATATCCTAGGGAGTCCATAGGACGTGTCTAGTAGAGTCTTGCTTATAGGTTTGTTATGCACCGTACTTATGATCAGGAGGCTACAGGGCATTTAGGAGTTATTTCACTTTGTTCAGTAATAGATCGTGCTATAGAGCAAAGATGTAAGGGTTGTTTGAAATATAAATCACGCTTATATTTTAGAATTCACCTGGAGTAAGGAAGATGGCTACGAGATTTATTAGCATTGATGCTTGAAAGGGTCCCAGTCACCCTCCTGTCGATCCGAGAGATATATTATATGCTCGAAGTGAGTTTTGTTTTACTCCCTATTTTACAGTTCCTCTAGTTTCAATTAGAGCTACCGTGGGAAGGGATTCAACCCCTCATGTTGTCCCAGTTTCAGTAGAGCCAGGAGGAGGTAGAGTTGATGATCCTCCAACACCTTCTGGTATATCAAAGGGATGAGATTTTGAGAAAGCATTTCAGATGTTAACCCGAGTAGTGAAGTTTCAAAATCAACAGTTGAAATTAATGGCAGGGTCTAGGGGAAATACTTTTGAGAGCTCTAGTGCCTGGGAGTTTTGAGCCTAACTCCCCTAACCTACACGAATCAGTACTTACCACGGGAACTTCGACGGATTCGAGCTAATAAGTTTTTATACCTAGAGCAGGGTAGCATGAGTATTCACAAATATAGTCTCAGGTTTAATTCTTTGGCCCAATATGCTTCAGATAGGGTGCGGAATACGAGGGATAGAGTATATCAATTGTATTAGGTTTGGGACCCTATCTGGTTTGAGAGTGTTTGGGAATGCCTACCCAAATAGACATGACTATTGCTCAGATACAAGAATTTGCTCAGAAGATAGAGGAATCTAATTCACCGTCTCCAGGTACCGACAGAGAAGTATAATAAAGTGGGGAGACCAGGCCGACAGGTTTATTTAAGGACCAATGTAGTGTTTCAAGGCCCCAGGTGGCCAGACATTCAGTTTCTCCTAGATATTTAGTTCCTTCTTTGTACCTAGATCAGGCTTTAGTTTCTGTTATCAAGACCATCAATAACGGGCCGTGGTAAAAGCAAGGGTAAAAGAACATCTTTAGATTTAAAATTGATCTTGTATCTTAGTAGTGAATGGAACATGGTATTGTAGTTAATCATCTGTCGTGGTAGTGTATAAATTTGCTTATGGTTAGAAAAGTTCATCAATTATGTGGTGTTAAGGCACGTCTGTATTATGTTAGATAAATAGATTGAGTTGAATAAGTATAGTTTGATACGAAGCAACGACTGGAAAGGATATTTTTACGAATATATGGAATATATGTTTATGACAGAAGACAAGGATGAGTTAAAGGTGTTATGACATTCAAGGACGAATGTTTCTAAGGGGGGAGGATGTTACACCCCGAATTTTTTTTAATGATTATTTGATATTTTTATGCTATGTTAAGAGAAGCACGGGTTGTATATTGGTCATATATGACAAGGAAAATGTGTACGAGTAGAAAAGCAAAGAGTATGTGAAGTTTATAAGTTAGGGTCAAATTTAAACGACCATATCTCCCAATATATAATGAACTAGAAGTCCTAGACCTATCAAATTAAAGGTCTTTGAGTTTAGTTTTCAGACATCAAACGGATCGTCAATCGAAGTTCTGAGTAAAAAGTTATAGGCATTTTACAATGGCAGTATCGGGCAGTGACATGGCCACCGCACAAACACATTTATATTTTAAGTTTTATGTTATGAGATCATTTTCAACTTTTCTAGATTTGAGATTCTTTCTTAACCTATGAAATCCTCTCTCTTTTCCAGTAGCAAAGCCTAAGAAACCAAGAGGAAATCCTTCAAGAATACCCATCAAAACTCAAGCAAAATTTGATGGAAGTGAAGGCAACGTTGTGGTGAAGTTGTTGCTGCCTTGTTGCTTTGTTTTGGCAGTGTTTTTGCTGCATGTTTAGGGATTTTTTTAGATAAAGTTATACTCCATATTAGTAGGAATTTTTCATAAGAAAGATTAAGTAACTTCCTTCTTTTGAAATCTGTAATAATTCTATGGAAGTTTTGAAGGAAAACTAGAAGAAAGTTATGGTTTGTATGTTGACTTGTTGTAGTTGTTGTGCTGTTATGTTGCTGCGTTCTGGGCATAAAGATTGATGCATTATTGGGAAGTGATTTGGAAGTAAATACTACTATTAATCCAAGGATATTATCATGAAAAGGTTAAGTTTTTCTAATTTCTAAACTTGCCTAAAAAAATCCTAGCTAAAGCTAGAAGTTGGAGGTTATGTTGGGCTGCCGTTATTGGTATGTTGTTGTTGATGTTCTGCTCGTTTTTGAAGGTTGGAACAGATGTGTTTAGATGAGAATATAATCTATATTTTGGGAGGTTTTCATGAGAAAAGTGAGGTAATTTCCTACCGCTATTTTTCCTCAAAGTTGTAGAAAAAAGTTTAAATGAGAAATGCTAAGTGTTGCCTTATTTGTTTGTGTTGTGACTGCCTATTGATGTAACGTTATGGTTGGATAAATTATCTTGAAACAGCCTTGTCACTTGGTGATAAACTCAATTAATTTAAGGGGATAAGTTCTGATTGTTGAAAGTAAGAAATGAAATAAGAAAGCTCGCCGAAGAAAAAGGTTTGTAAGGCGCTCTTTGTCTCTTGATTTTCAAGCACGAATTAATGCCGAGGATGAATCCGGCATTCCCCTGTACTTGATCTTCTGTAGTAGCATATTATTTTTCTTCCCAATTGTTATAATTACTTGGTATTAAGTTGTGTATTTTCTAAAGAGTTGGAACACATGAATGTAAAGTGAAGAGGACAATTGCCTTCGATTGTGGTCATAGTTTTAAATTGAGTATGAAGTCCCCTCGGTGTGGGCACTATGAGCTGGTCCTTTACATTATGTTGTGTATTTGGTGTCAAAGTTGCTTCACATTATGGTTGCTGAGGAAATTGGTGAAAATGGCAAGACGACGACGCGCCGATGAACCTAATATTTGAAATCGGTTTTAATTCAATAAGGGTTAACGAGGGTAACGAAATGGAATTTCCTTACAATAGTTACCTACCCTTTTATATGCATGTTTTAAGGGACCTGGGGCCATGAGAAGGTTCCACAATCCCTCTCTAAAACACCCCGAAAGTGCCTAAGATTAGATCCGGGATTTAAAATGGAAGTTGGCTGGAAATTGGGAAAAATGTTGCAGGACGGACGACCCAACGGATCAGTCTCGGTGATAGTGGATACAATGAGTGAAGTAATGACTCATTGTTGGGTACAACGAGTCATCATTTGGAGCCGTGGTGGGTACTGGACTTCAGCATTAAGGGATATAACGGGCCATCCCATGACCTGTCGTGAGAGGTAAAAGGTTGTGGTCACGAGTCATCGTATGGGATGTTAATATTTTCCAGTGGACCTAATGGAAGACAACCACGACTCGTTGGATGAAGTAAAGAGTCGTGGTGAGGCTAGTTGGAAGGACCAGTGCAGGATCTAGAGAGGGGCAAACAATGATCGAATCAACGACCCGTTGAATGAAAGGACGACTAGTCCTGTAGAGTCGTGGGTTGAATCTGAGATCATGTTTTTTAAAGTGCAGATGACGAATGGATACCACAAGTCGTGGTATCCTCCAACGACTCGTTGGTACGCCCATTAGTTCACCTAGTGCAGATTTTTCAGGTTTTTCTCATTAAGGGTATTTTCATTATTTTTATGCTCTAAGGTCCTAAACTACGTCGTTTTAAGTTATTTTTTGAATGTATTAAGATAGGTTAATCCTTCCTAGCTTATTCATTTTCATGCATGCAGAAGTTAGAAAATTTAGAGATGATCAAGCTAGTCTTCAAGGTATTCTTCATTAATTTCCCTTTGGGCTTTCAAGGGGTGGTGAGAATTGATCTTACCCAGGTATGTAGGGTTATGAATGGTTGTTTTCATTCACACCCATGCCCAATCTTTCCTAATTCATGAAATTTTATCAAAAATCTTATGGAGTTCTACTAAACTAAGCCTAATTATGCATGTTCTATGATGAATCGAGTTAAGATCTTTACTTAAATTGTTGATATTCATAAACCCATCATGATTTATGATTTAAAATATGGATTTTATTCAAATACCCATTATGATTTGATGAATTGCAAAGTTTATGTATGATCTACAAGTATGCATGAAACCCATGATTTACTAATTATGTTTTTGGCCGACTCATGGGCCTCACCCTCATGGCTAATTCACGTATTTACAAGCATGTTTATGATTATTATGCTATATCTGGCCCATGAATCTCATGCATATTATAGTAAGAGCACTATATATGTTTTGGGAGTAGTATTTAACATTGAGTAGGTTCGAGGCCTAGGTTCTGCCCCGAATCTTAGAACTACATGCCACCGTAGGACATGATAGGACCTCTCTTGTGACTATCCCCTTTCCCTAATGGACCCTTTTCATGGTGATATCACTCCTTTCATGGTTCTACCCTTGGCAAGGTATGAACACCCTCTCGACTAGGGGTTACAGGTCGGGCTCCATGTGTGCTCATGTAGGGTAAGTCGGTTATGAGAATTTCCAATTGTTCCTCATGATTTATGCATGTTTATGATTATGTATATTGGCTCAAGTCATGCCCAATAAATATTTCTCTTATTATTATGATTACGAATGAATTACAAATATTTTTAAAACCTTGAGCCTTATGTTATAGTATGTTATTTATGTTATGAGCATGTTGTCCTACTCTTATGATCATTTATGATATTTTATGTATTTTAAATTTCCATTTTACTTACCTTGCATACTCGGTACATTCCACGTACTGACTGCATAGTTTCTATGATGTATCATTTCATGATACAGGACCCGACTCTCAGACTCATCCCCGTTAGTAGTCCCTTTTGGAGTTAGCTGTCGGTCCTTTTGGTGGGTCCTCATGTTTTGAGGGCCATATGTTTAGATAGTGATGTTTCATTTGTTTAAGTTTTTCTGGGTTAGTTGGGAATGTTGTCCATTCAACCCATCTGGTATGATAGAGGCTTTTAGACTAATTATAGTACTCAGCTGATATGTATCTTTAGTATGTTCTGCTTATCATGCTATGTATGTTACATTTATGTTCTCGCTATATCACATGTTCAGTATTCCACTTTAAGTGAAATTAAGTTAGATGAATGTTTATTCCATGGGTCGACTTGGAGTCTCTCACGGCTCCTTGTCCCGTGTTGCGATCCGGGCCTCCATTCGAGTTGTGACAAACTTGGTATCAGAGCCATAGGTTTAAAGTTTCCTAGGGTGTCTGAAAGCAACATTGAGTAGAGTCTTTTTCATGGGTGTGAAGCGCGCCACACTTATGATGAAGAGGCTTCGAGAAGTTTAGAAAATGTTCCTTTATTTCATGATCTATGTTGTGTGATGAAAAGTCTTTCTATCCTTCTAATTCGTGCTATTCGCTATTGAAGAATCATGGCTCCTCGAAGAATGAATGGTAGCAGAAATGGGAATTGTGAAGGACACGAGGATGGCAACGGTAATGGGCACCAGCAAGCCCCACCTATTCAGGGGCACCAGGCACCAGAGCTAGTTGCCCACGCTGAGTTTCGGGCAGCTATCACCAGATGCCTATGCAGGCCTTGACTGCTCAAGTCAATCAACAACCTGTTGTGCATGTTCCAGAGAATGCCAATGCAGCGGCAACTCGAGTCAGATATTTCTTGAGGATGAACCCATCGGAGTTCCTAGGGTCCAAGGTAGATCAGGACCCGCGTGACTTCATCAATGAGATTCTAAACTTCACCTAGGTCATAGGGGTGACAAATGGAGATTGTGTTGATTTGTCTCTTATCAGCTGAAAGAGGTGGCGCATATATGGTTCAAGTAATGGAGAGATGCTAGGGCAGTGGGGGCAGGCCCTATAGGTTGGGAAGAGTTTCATGCGCCCTTTCTGAATCTGTTCTTCCCTTGTGAGATGAGGGAACTGAAGGCGGCTGAGTTTGTAAATCTGAAGCAGGGTGATATGTAAGTTCAAGAGTATGCTCTAGAGTTCTCTGGTTTATCCAAGTATGAGCTTGAGTTGGTGGCATACCAGAGGGCTCGAGTGAGCCGATTTGTGCATGGAGTGGCGGACTACCTAGATAAGAATTGTAGGATCGCCATGCTGCATTGGGATATAGATTTTCCCCACATAGTGTTGCATGCCCAGCAGATGGAGTCAGTGTATCAGAGGCAGAGAGAGGCCAAGAGGGCCAGGACAGACAATGATGGAATTTCTCAAGCTAGATAGGGGGGGGGGGGGACAACGCCAGCAATCTCAGCATACGTCTTTTGCTAAAGCACCATCATCAGCCAGTACACCATTTATATCACGAGGGGATTGGAGGAGCAGGGCTTTAGATTCGAGGGGCTCGGGTGGCATGCATATAGAGCGCACTTTCCCAAGTTGTGCGGGGTGCAGAAAGAATCACCCAAGAAGGTTCCTAGTTGTCATAGATGCTTGTTTCGAGCGTGGCAAACCCGAACATAGACTCAGGGATTGCCCTTCGGCCAGATCAGGGGGCGGCGAAGCCCGTATACCAGCCGCTAGTTCAGCCGCTTCAGTAGCACATCCCCCTCAGCAGGGTGCCTCAACTAGCAGGTTCTATGCCCTTGCGACCCGTAAGGAGAAGGAGACTTCACCGGATGTGGTTATTGGTATGTTATAAGTGTTTCATCTTGATGCTTATTCTTTGTTAGATCCAGGGGCTACCTTGTCTTTTGTGAAACCTTATATTGCTAGTAGCTTTGGAATTAGTCCCAAGACTCTGTTAGAACCATTTTCAGTTTCTACTCCTGTTGGTGATTCGATTGTAGCTAGGCGGGTGTATAGAGGATGCCTGATCATTATATTGCATAAAGTCACTTCCGCAGACCTTGTATAGTTAGCCATGACTGACTTTGATATTATTCTTGGCATGGATTGGTTGTATGCGTGTTATGCTTCTGTTAATTGTAGAACTCGTGTGGTGGAGTTCCATTTTTTGGGTGAGTCAGTCTTGGAGTGGAAGGGTAGTTCGGCCGGGCTGGTAGGTCATTTTATTTCCTATCTTAAGGCTAGGAGGATGATCTCCAAGGGTTGTATGCATCATCTAGTTAGGGTTAAGGATGTTGAGTCTGAGATCCTGACTATCCAGTTAGTTCTGGTGGTGCGTGAGTACCCAGAAGTATTTCTAGATGATTTACCAAGTGTTCCTCCCGAGAGGGAAATCGACTTTGATATTGACCTTCTTCCCGTCACACAACCTATATATACCCCTCCTTATAGGATGGCTCCAGCTGAGCTAAAGGAGTTGAAGCATCAACTGAAGGACCTATTAGATAAGGGTTTCATTAGACTGAGCAAGTCTCCATGGGGTGCACCAGTCTTATTTGTCCGAATGAAGGATGGTTCCCTTTGAATACGCATTGACTATCGGCAATCGAACAAAGTCACTGTCAAGAACATGTATCCTCTACCCTGGATTGATGATTTATTTGACCAGCTTTAGGGTGCCATGTGTTTCTCAAAGATAAATCTCAGATCCGGATATCATTAGCTTAGAGTTCGGGAGTGCGATATCTCGAAGACAACCTTCAGGATGCGGTATGGTAATTATGAGTTTGTAGTTATGTCTTTTGGACTAATGAATGCTCCTGCAGCTTTTACGGCCTTAATGATCAGGGTGTTCAAACCATATTTGGATATGTTCGTGATTGTGTTTATCGATTACATCCTGATATACTCTTGGAGCGAGGAGGAGCATGTCGCTCATTTGCAAATAGTGCTTCAGACTCTTAGGGATCGTCAGTTATATGCCAGATTCAGCAAGTTTGAGCTTTTGTTGAACTCCATAGCATTTCTGGGCCATGTGGTGACAACTGAGGGTATAAAGATGGATTCTCAGAAAATAGAGGCGGTAAAGAATTAGCCTAGACTAGTGAATCCTACGGATATTCGGAGTTTCTTAGATTTAGTTGGCTGTTATCTGAGGTTTGTTGAAGGTTTCTCATCTATTACAACACCTTTGACCAAATTGACCCAGAAGAAGGTGATGTTCCAATGGTCGGAGGCTTGTGAGAAGAGCTTCCAAGAGTTGAAGACTCGACTTACTTCAGCACCAGTGTTAACTCTCCCGGAGGGTACTGATGGTTTCATGGTGTATTGTGATGCTTCAAGAATCAAACTTAGGTGTGTATTGATGCAATGTTGGAAAGTGATAGCATATGCCTCTAGACAGTTGAAAGTCCATGAGAAGAACTACCCGACCCATGATCTTGAATTGGCCGCTGTGGTGTTCGCATTGAAGATATGGAGAAATTATTTATATGGGGTCCACGTGGATGTGTTTACGGACCATAAAAGCTTACAATATGTTTTCACTCAGAAGGATCTCACTCTTCGACAAAGGAGGTGGTTGGAACTACTCAAGGACTACGATATGAGTGTCCTTTACCATCCAGGTAAGGCTAATGTGGTAGAGGACGCGCTTAGTAGACTCTTTATGGAGAGTGTTTGTCATGTGGATGAGGGGAAGAGGGAGCTGGTGAAAGAAGTGCATCGACTCACTAGGTTGGGAGTGAGGTTGGTTGACTCGACTGATGGCGGTGTTGTTTTCTAGAATGGATCAGAGATGTCCTTGGTGATTGATGTGAAAGCTAGGCATGAGGACCCGATGGTGGAAAAGTTGAAGGAATCCGTTCAAAGTCATAAGGAGGAGGTCTTCTCCCAAGGGGGAGATGGTGTTCTTCGGCACCATGGTCGCTTAGTGTTCCAGATGTTGATGATTTGAGGAGTCGGATTTTTCATGAGGCTTATGGATCTAGGTATTCTATCCATCCGGGTGCCACCAAGATGTACCGTGACTTACGGGAAATTTATTGGTGGAATGGCATGAAGAAGGATATTGCGGAATTCATAGCCAAATGTCTGAACTGTCATCAAGTAAAGGTTGAGGATCAAAGGCCGGGAGGCATACTTCAGGATATCAACATTCCCACTTGGAAGTGGAAAGAGATTAACATGTATTTTATAACAGGATTAGCTCATACTCATCGACAATATGATTCCATTTGGGTTGTGGTAGACAGGTTGACCAAGGCTGCTCATATTCTACCAGTTAAAACCACGGACTCGGCGGAGGATTATGCCAAACTATATATCCGGGAGTTGGTCCGATTGCATGGAGTATCCTTATCCATCATTTCAGATCGAGGTACTCAATTTACCTCTCAGTGTTGGAGGTCATTTCAAAAAGGGCTTGGTACGCGGGTTAAGCTCCGCACAATATTTCACCCACAAACGGATGGTCAAGTGGAGTGAACAATCCAGACTCTCGAGGATATGTTTAGGGCATGTGTGTTTGACTTCAAGGGTGGTTTGGATGATCACTTACCTCTGATCGAGTTTTCCTACAATAACATCTATCACTCTAGTATTCAGATGGCGCCGTTCTAGGCTCTCTACAGGCGGAGATGTAGATCACTTATCAGATGGTTTGAGGTTGGTGAGGCGGCAATGATAAGGCCAAATTCGGTTCACGAGGCAATGGAGAAGGTTCAGTTGATAAGAGACAGGTTGAAAACTGCCCAGAGTCGCCAAAAGTCTTATGCGGACGTGAGAAGAAGAGAATTAGAATTTGAAGTCAATGACTGGGTATTTCTGAGGGTGTCTCCCATGAATGGAGTGATGCAGTTTGGAAAGAAAGGAAAACTTAGTCCCCACTATGTTGGCCCTATCGGACTGTGAGAAGAGTTGGCAAGGTGGAATATGAATTGGAGTTGTCCTCGGAGCTATCTTTCGTGCATCCTTCAACATTAACGGATATAACGGGCCATCCCACAACCCGTCGTGAGAGGTAACGGGTCGTGGCCATGATTCATTGTATGGGATGTTAATATTTTCCAGTGGACCTAACGAAAGACAACCACGACTCATTGGATGAAGTAACGAGTCGTGGTGAGGCTCGTTGGAAGGACCAATGCAGGATCTGGAGGGGGGCAAACAATGATCGAATCAACGACCCATTGGATGAAAAGAGGACTCGTCCTTTAGAGTCGTGGGTTGAATTTGAGATTAGGGTTTTGACAATGTAGATGAAGAACGGATACCACGAGTCATGGTATCGTGCAATGACTCGTTGCTATGCCCGTTAGTTCACCCAGTGCAGATTTTTCAGGTTTTTTTCATTAAGGGGATTTTCATAATTTCTACGCTCTAAGGTCCTAAACTACGTTATTTTAAGTTATTTTACGAATGTATTAATATAGATTAAGCCCTCATTGCCTATTCATTCTCATGCATGCAAACGTTAGAAAATTTAGAGGTGATCAAGCTAGTTATCAAGGTGTTCTTCATCAATTTCCCTTTGGGCTTTCAAGGAGTGGTGAGAATTGATCTAACCAGGTATGTAGGGTTATGAATGGGTGTTTTCATTCACACTGATGCCCAATCTTTTCTAATTCATGAAATTTGATCAAAAATCTAATAGGTTTTTAACTTAAATCTTGTGGGATTCTAATAATCTATTAATGAGTTATTTTCTTTTGTGATTTATATTATATTTTCTAAATTATGATCAAATTCTAAAACTATTGTGATTATAAAATTATTGATTTCAATTTCTACTAAACTAAGCCTAATTATGCATGTTCTATGATGAATCGGGTTAAGATCTTTACTTAAATTGTTTATATTCATAAACTCATCATGATTTATGATTTGAAATATGGATTTATTCAAATACCCATTATGATTTGATGAACTGCAAAATTTATGTATGATCTACAAGTATGCATGAATCCTATGATTTACTAATTATGTTTTTGGCCGACTCACGGGCCTCACCCTCATGGCTAGTTCACATATTTACAAGCATGTTTATGATTATCATGATTTAACTAGACTATGAATCTCATGCATATTATACTATGAGCACTATATATGTTTTGGGAGTAGTATTTAACAACGAGTAGGTTTAGGGCCTAGGTTCTGCCCCGAATCTCAGAACTATGTGCCATCGTAGGATACGATGGGACCTCCCTTGTGACTGTCCCCTTGCCCTAATGGGCCCTTTACATGGTGATATCATTCCTTTCATGGTTCTACCCTTGGCAAGGTACGAACGCTCTCCCAACTAGGGTTACAGGTCGAGCTCCATATGTGCTCGTATGGGGTATGTCGGTTATGAGAATCTCCCGTTGTTCCTCATGATTTATGCATGTTTATGATTATGTATATTGGCTCAAGTCATGATAAATAAAATTTCTCTGATGATTATGATTACCACTGAATTACAAATGTTTTGAAAACCTTGAGCCTTATGTTATCGTATGTTGTTTATGTAATGAGCATGTTGTCCTACTCTTATGATCATTTATGAGCTTTTATGTATTTTAAATTTCTGATTTACTTACCTTTCATGCTCGGTGCATTCCACGTACTGATCGCATATTTTCTATGTTGTATCATTTCATGATACAGGACCCGACTCTCAGGCTTATCTCCGTCAGTAGTCCCTTTCGGAGTTAGCTATCAGCCCTTTTGATGAGTCCTCATGTTTCGAGGGACATATGTTCAGACAATGATGTTTCATTTGTTTAAGTTTTGCGGATTAGTTGGGGATGTTGTCCTATCAACCCATCTGGTATGGTAGAAGCTTTCAAAATGATTGTAGTACTCAGCTGATATGTATCTTTAGTACGTTCCGTTTATTATGCTATGTTATGTTATGTTTATGTTCTCACTATATCGCATGTTCAATATTCCTCTTTAAGTGATATGAAGTTAGATGAATGTTCATTCCATGGGTCGACTTGGAGTCTCTCGGGGCTCCTTCTCCCGTGTTGCGATCTGGGCCTCCGATTAGGTCGTGACACTCTCCCTTAAGCTAAGTGATTAATTAATGTGTTTCGTAATTAACCGATATGTTAAACTTGGAAAATATAACCCGAATGGATAAACTATCGATATTTCTATGGAACCATATTTATTGGTAGGTTTTACACAATATCTTGATGTTAATAGGTTATACAAAAATCATAATATATATACGTTTATACTTATGTTGAAGTTATGTACTAAAGCGACAAGGATTGCCTTTAGAAAGTAGCTATATGTTTATTAGAGCTCTTGAGTTATCTAGACCTCCTGAGAATTGCTTATGGCTTTAAGTAGACACGTCGCATGTTCTTTGAAAGTTGTAGATCTGTAAGGAAATTAACTTAAGTGTAAAAGTTGAGGCGCTAGTAGCAAAGGAGAGATAAGAGTAAATGTTAGACCTTTTAAGGTAATATGTGAGTTATATGTCCTTTGTCCATAGTTGATTTCAAGAATCTTTGAGCGACATTAAAATATGAGCAAGACAAAGTTTAAGAGATAAGGTTGGAAATTAGGTAAAAAGGTAAGTGCACATAAGAATTGCTAGAATAGTGAACACGAGAGTAAATAATTAAGTAGGGAATGACGAATCCTGTTTGGAAAATAATTTAAGATGAATACGAAAAGTAGAGATAAAGGTTGTTAACTTAGATGATAAGTGTTACGATCGTTAATGAGTTAGGCTAATGGCTAGCAAGATTTACCCTGTTCTAAAGACGTTTAACAAAAGAGTTATAAATAAAGTTGTTTATGTTCAGTTGTGTTAAGCTAATGAAAGTCCAGTAAAGCCTTTCCTATGTTGTCTAAAGCATGACTATAAGTCTTTATTTATCTTAAGGCAGCCCCTAGACAATTTCCTAGCATTTTTATGTTTAAGAGCTCCACGTTTAAGATACGCGAGTTATGTCTTCCTGTACATAAGTTACGTTGAGATGTGATATGATGTGCAATGAATGAGGTATGCTCACAATTCTTGATATGAAAGTATGAAAGTTAAATCAGTATAAGCACGAAATGAATGTTAAGATTGTTAATAGAAAATGTTAAGTTAAGATATTCCTCTTTGCTCCTCATGTTAGTATTGCTAGGAGATGCTTAAAATCATGAACGTGTGTCTACATAGTCTTTATGATATTCCAGTCCTAGGAACTTCCCTAGAATTCATTCACAGCATATGTATGAATTTAAATGCTAAATAAAAGACCTATATGTGTATGGCATAATTGTAGTATTTGGGGTCGTGGTAAGATCTTATACATGTTATAGTTACTGAGTCGGCAAACTTCATGGTTGTCAGTATACAAATAGTCTGTATGAGCCCTATCAGCTCCATTTATGATTGTGATTGAGATTTATTTTTATTTTAACCTGGTATGATACACCGGATGGAAATATTGTTATACCCCAAAAGTCCAAAGATCGGACCCGAGAGTTGAAATGGGGAAAATGTAAAAGTGATGTTGCAGACTCGGGATGAGTCGTAGGATGACCCATGAGGATAGCCCACGAGTCGTCAGGTGACTTGTGGGGAAGGCCAGTGAGGAGTTAGGAATTTTGGAGAAAAGGGGTCCCCACGGGCGTGGGTACGACTCTTGATCAGACACCACGAGTCATTAGGTCAGCCATGGGGTGAAAGAGAAGGAAAAAAGAAGGATGAAATTAGTGTACTTCACGACTGGTGACCACGAGTCGTGGTCACCCCTAACGAGTTTTTATTTTAACCGTTATGAGCCCAGGAGATCAGTCGAGGAAGTGTACTTGACGGGCATGGTAATGAATCATTTGCCCCAGTGACGAGTCGTCAGGTCGTCCGTTAGGACCACCTGGCAGTAATTTCCTGCGAGTTTAGCAAGGGCCTTTTCATAGTTTCTAAGTTCCTAAAGCCTATATTACATTTTTTGAGACTCATTAGTGGGTTTTAAGAGGGGAAAAACCTATTCTAAGTTATTTCCTTCCATGCATGCAAACTTAAGAGGTTGAGGAGGTGATCTAGAGAAAGTCTTCAAAGTTTTCATTCAAATTCTTTTTGGGCAATCAGAGAAGTGGTAGAATTAATTCCTTCCAGGTATGTAGGGTTATGAGTGGGTATTTCTTTCCACACCCATGCCCAATTTACACCTATATATGAGAATTTCCTATGATCAAGTTACAGGGTTTTTACCCAAATGCATGAATCTTCAATTTCTTTACATGGGTATGAATTGATTATGATTTTATTATTGAATTGTGAAGTGTGGGATAATTTTATAATGATTCCAATTAAATTATGTTTCTATGCCTTATGAATGTTGAAGCCCATTGATGATATGATCATGAAAAGTGAGATTTGTGAAGCATATGTGATAAAGATGAGATATTATGATGAAAAGCATGATTTGAAGATACCCATGTTTATAATTATATTTTCGATGAGAATTGAGTATTTCTACGTATGATAAAGCTTTGGGCAATGCCCACATGTTAAGTTTAAATGAATATTTTCCCAAACTAAGCTTGCCACATTTTCTTGGAGCGAAGAATCCGAAATTTTATATTGTAGCTTGTTGCATGTTTTGAGTTAAATCTTCCTGTGCATAGCTTACCACATGGTTTTGGAGCAAAGGCTCCCAAGTATGTTTTCAGCTTGTGGTATGTTTTTGAACTAAAACTTCTCATATGCATGATTTCGTATTTGAGATATATTTTATTATTGAGCTTCGTCCATAGACGATGTTGAGCTTCATTATATACAATGTAGAGCATTGCATCTTTTTGGGAGAAGATTCTAGCACTGAGTGGGCTAAGGGTCGATCACCCTATGCCCCAGAACTACGCGCCAACGTAGGTTGATACTATTATATGACTTGGAACCTCTCTTGTGAGTTTTCCCTTGCCCGAATGGGTCTTGAACTTGATATCGATATAATGGTAGCGTCCTTAGCCTTGGAAAGGCTTTGGACTGCTCTGCCCACTTGAGTGTGATAGTTGGGACCACGTATGCTCTATCGTAGTATGTCAGTTAAGTCACAAGTCTCCCATTGTTCTATATGATTCAGTTATGAATATTCATTACTCATGGTTATCATATAGTCATGCAGTTTCTAAAAGAAAGGTTTGACTCAATGTCATCTTTTCAATAAAAGTCATATTTCAACTTTGAGTCATTCGAGTCAGTTTGATGTTAAAAAGCTATGTATTGTCATGTTATGAAAATATCATGATTTCAGAAAGAATTCATGCAAGACCTACTCTCAATTAATTGATGTTTATGTTTAATTATAACATTGTGTTTAAAAGGATTTTTACTTACTTTAGAGGTTTTACTTACCTTGCATACTCGGTACATTCCACATACTAACCGCATACTTTCTATACTGTATCATTTCATGATACAGGACCCGGTTCTCAGGTTCAGCCCTGCTATTAGACAGCTTATCAGAGTTAGCGTCTGCTTATTGGTGAGTCCTCATCTTCCGAGGACCATACTATCTATCTTTTCTTTATGTATTTCACTTTTCATTCGTTTAAGTTAGTTAGGGTCTTGTCCCATCAACTCGTCATGTTTAGAGGCTATTCAGACATATATATATA
>JACEIK010003581.1:54579-65182 GCA_018107945.1 Datura stramonium | reverse complement strand
CTATGAAAGTATTGATGGTTATTCAGTTCTTGATTGAGTTAGATGTATGCTTATGCCATGGGTCGACTTGGGGTCCCTCGGGGCTCCTTGTCCGGTGTCGCGATTCGGGCCTCCGTCCAGGTCATGAAAGATATCCTTATTTTACCCCGGTATGATACACCGGCTGAAGATATTTTTATTTTACCCCGGTATGATACATCGGCTGGAGATATTTTTATTTTACCCCGTGTGGTACATCGGCTAGAGATATTTTTATTTTACCTTGGTGTGGTATATTTGCTGTAAGAATTATATATATATGTATTTATGGTTGGATGGTCGCTGGCATTACAATTATAGTTTCTTTCTTGTGCATTTCTTAATTGCATTTTCATCTCATTATAGAGTTATTATCAGGTTTCGGTTTTTAGGATTCTAGGTTGTTACTATTTCTTTTTCCTAGTTTAGTTATCTTGAGTTCACTTATGTTATAGTTAGTTGTTATTAATTATAGGTTGCAGAGTTTCAGGTTATATCTATCCTTTATATGTTTATGTGTTGAGTCAGTTATTACAGGATTGGTATCTCATGATTACAATTTAAGCCTTACATACCAGTATATTTCATTCGTATTGACGTCCCTTCGCTTCGGGACCTGCATTCATACCGCAGGTGCAGGTAGAGGTCGGGATTGCCAGTTGCAGTAGCAGTTCGTGAGGTCAACAGATGTGTTGGTATGCTCCTTTATTCCTGGAGCTAGGGCTTAGTTATTTATGCTTGAGTTTTGAGATGCAATTATGGGTAGGTCGGAGCCCTGTTTCGACCATCAGTCAGTTTACTCTTTAGAGGCTTTAAGGACATAGTGTGTACAATTTTATTCAGTTTGTGGCCTCGTCGGCTTATTGTTGCTTGGTTTAGCATACTCATTCCTTGGTTGCATTTTAGTTGTTTACCCTGTATTATTGAGAACTTATGGATCCAGTTTATACTCTAGTTGATTGTGACAGGTGGTCTCGATGGCCTAAGTGTTATAGTTATAGATTTCATATAGCTGGCTTCTCGATCAATCATGAATCAAGTGCTAGTTGCACCCCACCCTAGTTTTGGGGCGTGATAGATTTTGGGGCGTGACACGAAAAGAAAGGAAAACTCAGTCCCCATTATGTTGGTCCGTACCGGATTGTGAAATGGGTTGGCAAGGTGGCCTATGAGTTGGAGTTGCCCTCAGAATTAGCTTCAGTTCATCCAATTTTCTGTGTATATCTCTTAAAGAAATGTTTGGGTGATCCAGCTCTGGTTGTTCCGGTGGACAGTGTCGGTGTGAAAGATAGCCTTAGTTATGAGGAGGTTCCGGTAGAAATACTAGATCGGTAGGTTCAGAAGCTAAGAAATAGGGAAGTAGCCTCAATCAAGGTTCTATGGAGGAATCAGTAGGTTGAGGGAGCTACGTGGGAAGCTGAAGTAGATATGATGGAAAGATACCCACATCTATTCCCTTTCGGCTCATTTTCAGCTTGAGGTATCAGTTTTCTCCTTAAGATCCTATTCAATTTCATGTTCAGTTCATGTATCCCAGTTTCTTTCATGTTGATGCATGTATGTGTGATTCATGAATTCAGTTCAGTCATGTATTCTAGTCTGGAGTTAGTTACTGCATCAGTTTTCAGCTTGAATGTTCAGTATTTGGCATGGTAGTTGCATTTTCCCCAGCTTTTCAGTATGTTTTCCCACATTCGAGGATGAATGTTCCCAAGGATGAGATACTGTAATACCCGGAAAGTGCCTAAGATTAGACTCAAGATTTGAAATAATTTTTTTTTGCAGAAATTTGAGATTTCTTCTCAGAACGAGTCGTTGGTGGGACTAACGACCCGTTGGAGGTGCTCATTGGGAGAATCTGCAGAGTAGGCTGGGAAGTAACGGGTCACAAAATGACCCGTTGGTTGAAGTAATGAGTCGTGGGTCAGAGTAATTGTTTGGTTTTGGATTGGCAGGAGGGGAAGTACGACTTGTGGGATAACCAGTGGTGAGGAACCACAAATCGTGGTAAGGACCCCATGGTTGGGGGCTAGGTTGGCAGAGCTTGATAGTACGAGTCAAGGTACGACCCGTGGTGAGTGACGAGGAGTTGTTACTTGCACCTATAGGAAGGAGCATGGATTTTCTTTTAGTCGTGGTAACGAAAGGATACAACGATCCATTGGTAGATGGTATGAGTCGTGGTGTGGTACGTGGGAACTTCAGAACTCATAGGTGAGTAGTGGTTGCGACGAGAGGAAACCACGACCCATTGGATCGAGGTACGATTCGTTGGATCAGACGTGGTCACTGCAGTGTAGATTTTCCAAGTTTTTTCATTAAGGATATTTACATCATTTATAAGCCCTAAAGTCCTAAACTACGTCGTTTTAAGCTCAATTAGCAGGGTTTTAAGGGGGATAAACCTATTCTAAGAACCCCCACTCCATGCATGCAACCTAGAGCCTTTCTTGAAAATCAAGTTTGAGGAATTTCATCAAAAATCTCTTCAATTTCCTTTGGTCTTTCAAGTAGGAGTGTGAATTCGATTTACCCAGGTATGTGAGGCTATGAATGAGGGTTCCTTTCACTCTCATACTCAAAAACTCTTCTCAATTTTCATGAATTTCAATTCTAGATCCAAGTTTCATGATCTATGAGATTTATATTAATTCTTGTGAAATTTTCAATGATCTATCTATGGATCAATTCCTTCCATGTATTAAATCATGCTTTAGGATCTATGAGCAGATTTTATGATTATTGTGAATATAAATTTATAGATTTGAATTTAAGTCCAATTATGCCCAATTATGAATGTTTTATGGAAAATCAAGTTATGATTTCACTATGATCTTGATCTTAATTATCCCAATTATGATTTGTTCTTTCTCTCAAGTACTTATTATGGATTTACAAAATATCAAGTTTATATATATTTTTAAAAAAATGCATAGATTTTATGATATATGGATTTATGACTCTTGGCCAACTTATGGGCCCTTATTCATGGACAATCAAGTATTTCAAGTATGATCAAGTATGTTATTTTATAATTGTCCATGTAATTTATGAATGATTTATGATTATGATATGAGCCATGTGCATGTTATTATGAGCAGTGTCTAACACCGAGTAGCCTGGCATTCAAAGGACTACGCTAGTGTCTCAAAACTACGTTCCACCGTAGGTTTATATATCCAATGTTAATGTTACTAGATCCCCGTGATATCACATATTGCACGTCCCTTTCCTGGAAAGCCTGGGGAGGCTTTGGCCACTTGAGCAAGATAGTTGGGGCATCATGTAAGGTCTATCATGATGTTGTCGGTTATGACGAGTCCTCACATTGTTCCTCTTGATTTATACATGGTTATGTTTATGTACTTTGGCTCAAGTCATGTTTAATGAAGCTTTTCTCCTATGATTATGACTGATTTATGAATATTTTTAAAACCTTAAGCCCTATGTTTGCATTATGATATTTACGTTATGATCATGTTGTCCTACTCTTATGAACTCTTATGTATTTTAACTGTCCATTTTTACTTACCTTTCATACTTAGTACATTTCAAGTACTGATCAAATACTCTATGCTGTATCATTTCATGATACAGGTCCGAGGGATCAGTCTCAGCCGCATCATTAGCCCCTGTTTGCCTCTCTGACCTGTCCAGCTGGTGTTGGTGAGTCCTCATCCTTCAAGGATATTTAGTCATTTATAGTTTGTTATATTCCTTTCAGTTTCAGACTTTGCTGAGCTAGTTGGGGATGCTGTCGCATCAGCACATCAGTTATGTTAAAGGCTTTTCAGACGTTATGTAGAAATCATCTTATCATTGTAGATTTAGTTTTAGCTTGATACATATATATATGCAGACTTCTGCTATGTTAATTATGTTGATCTTCCTCTTTATGATGTTGAGTATAGACATTATGTTCATGTCATGGGTCGACTTAGAGCCTTTCAGCATTTCTTGTCCTGTTCTCGATCCTAATCTACATTCGGGTCATGACAAAGACATTAGTATTCCTACTTGGAAGCAGGAGGAAATCAATATGGACTTCATTACAGGGTTTCCTCGTACTCGTCGATAGTATGACTCTTTTTGGGTGGTCATAGATAGGTTGACTAGAGCAGCTCATATTCTACCGGTCAAAACTACCGATTCAGCAAAGGATTATACTAAGTTGTATATTCAGGAGTTAGTTTAGCTACATGGAGTGCACTTGTACATAATATCAGATAGAGGTGCTCAGTTTACCTCCCAGTTTTAGAGATCGTTTCAGAAGGGACTTGGTACTCAGGTCATGCTTAGCACAACATTTCACCCGCAAATAGATTCTCAGGCTGAACGGACCATTCAGACTCTTGAGGATATGATGAGAGCGTGTGTGATTGATTTCAATGTTAGTTGGGATGATCATTTGCCTCTCATTGATTTTGCATATAACAACAACTACCATTCCAGCATTCAGATGGCTCTGTTTGAGGCTTTTTATGGGCGGAGATGTAGATCGCCTATTGGTTGGTTCAAAGTCGGTGAAGCTACATTGATAGGAACAAATTCAGTTCATGAGGCTGTGGGGAAAGTTTAGGTTATAATGGAAAGGTTGAAAATAGCCTAGAGTCATCAAAAGTCCTATGCATATGTGAGAAGGAGAGATCTTGAGTTCGAAGTTGATGATTGGGTATTTTTGAAGGTGTCTCCCATGAAGGGAATGATGAGGTTCGGAAAGAAGGGGAAACTTAGTCTCGATTATGTTGGCCCCAATTGTGAGACATGTTGGCAAGGTGGCTTATGAGTTGGAGTTGCACTTAGAATTGATTTCAGTATATCCAGTTTTCCATGTATCACTCTTAAAGAAGTGCATGGGTGATCCAACTTTGGTTCTCCAGGTGGAGAGCGTGGGTGTGAAGAATAGTCTTAGCTATGAGAAGGTTCCTGTTAAAATACTTGATCATCAGGTTTGAAAGCTAAGAAACAAAGAAGTCGCTTCAGTAAAGATTTGTGGAGAAATCAGCATGTTGAGGGAGCTACGTGGGAAGTCGAAGCAGATATGATGGCTAAATACCCGCATCTATTCCCTTCCATCTAAGTTTCAGCTTGAGGTATCAATTTCCTCCCTAGTACTCTATTCAGTTTCATGTTCAGTTCATGTGCCCTAGTTTCTTTCATGTCAATGCATGTATGTGTGATTCATGAATTCAGTTCAGTCATGTATTTCATTCCGGAGTCAGTCACTCCATCAGTTTTAAGCTCTAAATGTTTAGCATTTGGTATGACAATTGCTTTTCCCAACTTTTTAGTATGTTCATCCATATTCGAGGATGAATGTTCCCANGGGGGAGATACTGTAATACCCCAAAAAGCCCTAAGATTAAACCCAAGGGTTGAAACGGAGAAAACAAGAATTTCTGCACCATGTCACAAGTTGAGTCATCCAGTGACTCGTGAAGTGCACCACGAGTCATTAGGTGACTCGTGAAGTGAAGGGAGAGTTGGTTGGATTTTGTGAATTTGGGGTTGACCACGAGACAAGCCACAACGTATGGTCAGGGCAACGAGTCGTGGAGGTGGCTGTGGTCAAGAGCCGGTATGAAGGTTAAAATTTTTAGTAGTGAACCCAACGACTCATCACCACGTGCCATCCCTTAGCCAACGAGTCGTCCATTCCCTCGTTGGGACTGGCAGTGTGACTTTTCCTGCAAAATTATTAAGGACTTTTTCATAATTCCTAAGTTCCTAAGACCTAAACTACGTCATTTTAAGCTCAAATATGTGTGTTTTAAGAGTGTTTAACTCATTCTAAACCTATCCCTCTCCATGCATGCAAGCCTAGAAGTTCCTAAGGGTGATCAAGAGGGTTGTGAAATCAGAAGTACGCAGGGGGTTATGAGTGGGTGTATTCATTAACTCCCATGCCCAATTACTTCTCAAATTCATGGGAATTCTTAGTTGATGAATCTATGGGGTTTTAACCCAACTTGTGAATTCTCTAAGTATCTATCATGGATATACTCTATTCATGTTTCTAATGTTGAATTATGATTCATGGGCATGTTGTATAATGTTTTCAATTAAAATTCATATTTTCAAAGTTTTACGAATTTTGATGCTCAATTATGAAAGTTCATGAAAGGTTGAAATTATGATATATGTTTTCAAGTATGATGAGATGTATATGATGAAAGTATGATTTTGAATTACCCATGTTTACAACCATGATTTTGACTATCCAAAGTATGTATAAGTTTGGGCAAGCCCATATTGTCAAGTATGTTCATGATTTAGTTCAATCTCATGTTATTAACTTACCACATGGTTTTGGAGTCTAGACTCCAACTCTTTTCAAATTGTGGTATGTTTTGAGCCAAGACTTGTAATACCTCGGAAGTTCCTAAGACTAGACCCGGGAGGTGGAAAGGAAAATCAGCAGAAAAATCTAGAATTTCCCCTCAGATGACCCATTGTATGGGTCGTTAGAAGAAAGAACGGGCCGTTAGAAGTGTCAGTGGGAAGAGGTTGCAGATTTGGACTGGGGAACAACGAGTCTCAAACGACCCATTGGTGGATGTAACTAGTCGTTGGATAGAAGTCGTGGTAAGGCTGGTCTTGATCATGGAGGAAGTGACAGGTCTTGGGATGACTCATTGTTGGTAACAACGCATCGTTGTATGTGTCAGTTGGGAGGATTTCCAGGATAGTGGAAGTAGTGAGGACGGCTGGTAACCACGAGTTGTTGGAGTTTGGAATGACTCATCCTATCCGGTCATTATAGGAGATCTGAGGCATGAATCAGGGGCGAGACAACGAGTGAAGTGATGGGTCATGGGAGCGAAGGACGACCCATTGTGTGAGTCGTCAGATTGAGCAGTGGCTAAATTTCTGTGAATTTAGTAAGGGCAAAACTATAATTTCCACGCCTCTAAGTCCCCTACTACGTCGTTTTAAGATCAGAATGAGGTTTTTAAGAGGGTTTAACTCATTCAAACCCATCCTCCTTCATGCATGCAAATATAGAGCTTTCCTAGAGTGATCAAGATCAATTCTTTCAACTTTTCCATCAATTCTTCCTTGGGTAATCAGAGGAGTTATAGAATCTTATTCTCAGGTATATAGGTTCATGAATGGGTGAATTTGTTCACACCCATGCCCAATTTCGCTCTAATTCATGAAATTTTATTGATAATTCTATGGGGTTTTATCCCGATTCATATGAAATCCTTATGATCTACCTATAGGTTAATTTCTCTCATGTATAACTTCATGTTTTACAAATCATGGGAAGATTTTATAACTATTTAGATTTAAATTTTTCTACAAAACTATGCCTAAATTATGTATGTTTCATGATCAACCAAGTAATGATTCTACTTTGATCTTGATGTCCTTTAACCCATTATGATTTATGACTTATGATATGATTTATCTCAAATGCTCATCATGAATTTATGAATATCAAGTATATACATGTTTTAAAAAAATACATGAACTTCATGATTTATGATTTATGATTATGGCCGACTCACGAGCCTTACTTTCATGGCTAGTGAACGTATTTCAAACATGCTTATGATTATCATAATTTTAACTAGCCTATGAATCTCATGTATATTATCCTATGAGAATTATATATGTTTTGGGAGTAGTATTTAACACCGAGTATACCCGGGTCCAAGCATACCCAGAGTCTCAGAACTACGCGCCAACGTAGCCACGATAGGACCTCCATGTTACTGTCCCCTTTCCCCTAATGGGCCCTCTATTGTGATATCACACCTCTTTCATGGTTCTACCCTTGGCAAGGTACTAACGCCCTCCCGACTAGGGATTTACAGGTCGGGCTCCATGTTTGCTCATATGGGGTATGTCGGTTATAAGAATCTACTACTGTTCCTCATGATTTATGTATCGTTATGATTATATACTTTGGCTCAAGTCATGTTTCATAAAGCTTTTCTCTTATGATTATGATTATGAATGATTTTCGAATGTTTTGAAAACATTGAGCCTTATGTTTGCATCATGATATCTATGTTATGATAATGTTGTCCTACTCTTAGGAACTTTTTTATATTTTAAATGTCTGTTTTACTTACTTTGCATACTCGGTACATTCCACATACTGACCGCATACTCTATGTTGTATCATTTCATGGTACAGGCTTTGATCTTCAAACTCAGTCCTATAAATAGCCAGTTCTCCGTAGTTAGCATTCAGCTTCAGTGGTGAGTCCTCCTCTCCCGAGGACTACTCCTTTCCATTTATCTTGTACTTTTAGTTTTCAGACTTTTCAGGTTAGTTGGGGGCGTTGTCCCATCAACTCATCAGATTTGTTAGAAGCTTTTAGACAATATGTAGTAATCAGCTTGTCATGAATGAAGTGAGTCCCGGTTCTGATGCTATGTTATGATTAGACTTCCTCTATGTTATTATGTTAAGTCTTCTGCTTTACTTGATTGAGTTAGTTGTATGTTAATACTATGGGTCGACTTGGAGTCTTTCGGGGCTCCTTGTCCCATGTCTCGATCCGAGCCTATGTTCGAGTCTTGACAAACCTGGTATCAGAGCAATAGGTTTTGAAGTGTCCTAGTGTGTCCGAAAGCCGCATTAAGTAGAGTCTTTTTAATGGGTGTGAAGCACGCCACACTTATGACAAAGAGGCTACAAGACGTTTAGGAAATTTTCCCTTCTTTCATGATCTATGTCATGCGGTGAAATGTCTCTCTCTATCCTTCTAACTCGTGCTATTCGCGATTACAGAATCATGCCTCCCCATAGAGTTAATGGCCGAAGGAATGGAAATGGAAATGGCCACGAGGATGGAAATGGAGATGGGCACCAACAAGCCCCCACTAGCCCATGAGCACCATGCACTAGAGCCGGTTGCCCACGCTGAATTCGGGGCAGCCATTCAGATGCTAGCACATGCATTGACTGCCTAGGTCAACCAGTAGGCAGTAGCATATTTCCCGCAGAATGGGAATGCAACAGCAGCGAGGGTTAGAGACTTTCTAAGGATGAAACCTCCCGAGTTCCTTAGATTGAAGGTGGATGAGGATCCCCATGATTTCATTAAGGAGATTCTGAAGATCACACTGATTATGGGGGTGACTAGAGAGGAGTGTGCCCATTTGTCCTCATATCAGTTAAAGGGGGTCGCGCACATTTGGTTCAAACAGTGGAAGGAGGGTAGGGCAGTCGGGGTAGGCCCTATCAGTTGGGACAAGTTCCACGCCTCTTTTGTTGATCGGTTCTTCCCTCGGGAGATGAAAGTGGCCAAGTTTGTGAATCTCAAGCAGGGAAAGATGATGGTTCAAGAGTATGCCTTGGAGTTCACATGTCTATCCAGGTATTCACCAAAGTTGGTGGCGGATCACAGAGCCTGAATGAGCAGGTTCGTACACGGGATAGCAGACTCCTTGGTCAGGGATTGCCGGACCGCGATGCTTCTCTAGGATATTAACTTTGCTCGGATTGTCCTGTACGCCCAGTAGATGTAGGTGGTATAGATGAGTGAACGGGAGAGGGAGACCAAGAGGGACAGGACTGATAGCATCAGATTCTCCCAACCGAGGACTAATGGGCACTGTCAACAGTTCCACCAGAGATCTTTAGCCCCAACACCATCATCAGCTAGTGTTCCATCCTGACCCAGACGTGATAAGAGGGGTAGAACGTCAGGCTCGAGGAGTCAGGGGAGCATTTCAGGAGATTGCACTTTTCCAGCCTGTGGAAATTGTGGCAAGAACCACCCAAGGAGGTGTTTAGTTAGGTCAAAAACTTTTTCCGGGTGTGGAGAACCCGGACACAGGCTCAGAGATTGCCCTTCAGCTAGATCAGGCATGGAGCCTGTACTCCAGCTTCTAGTTCAGTAGCTCCACCAGCACTCCCCGCTCAGCAGGGAGCTTCTACTAGCACAGGTGGCGGACAGCGCCAAAACAAATTTTATGCCCTATCATCCAATTAGTAGTAGGAGGTCTCCACGGACGTTGTAACGAACCAAACGGAGGCTCGGATCATGACATGGGACAAGGAGCCCTGAGAGACCCCAAGTCGATCCATGGAATAAGAATACATCTAACTCAATGAAGAACTGAATAACCATCAATACAATCATAGCGGAAGTCTAACTTGAATATAACATTAGAATATAAAATCTAAAGCTGAATACATACATATGTCTGAATAGCCTCTAATCATGACGAGCTGATGGGACAAGACCCCAACTAACTCAACAAGCTGAAACTGAAATACATAAAGAAAAGATGGATAGTCTATTCCATGGAAGATGAGGACTCACCATTACAGCAACGCTAACTCCGATAAGCTGACTAAGAGGGGGGATGAAGCTGAGAGTCGGGTCCTGTATCATAAAATGATACAACATAGAAGTATGCGGTCAGTACGTGGAATATACCGATTATGCAAGTTAAGTAAAACCAATAATGTAAGTAAAATCATTTAAAGACAACATATCAAATAAAACATAACATTAGAAAACTAAGAGTAGGACTTGCATGCATTCTTCTAAAATCATGACCTCTCATCACATAATATAACATTCTTTATAACATCATAACTGAATTGATTGACTCA
>JACEIK010003581.1:34663-54096 GCA_018107945.1 Datura stramonium | reverse complement strand
TAGTTCAAAACATACCACAAGCTGAAAACATACTTGGGAGCCTTTGCTCCAAAACCATGTGGTAAGCTATGCATAGGAAGACTTAACTCAAAACATACCAGAAGATAGAATATAAATTTGGGAGTCTTCGCTCCAAAACAATGTGGTAAGCTTAGTTTGGGAAAAATCATCATTTAAACTTAACATGTAGGCATCGCCCGATGCTTTATCATATTTAGAAATACTCAATTCTCATCGAAAACATAGTTATAAATATGGGTAGCCTCAAATCATGCTTTTCATCATAGTGTCTCATAATTATCACATATACTTCACAAATCTCACTTTTCATGATCATCTCATCAATGGGATTCAACATTCATAAGGCTATAAAAATAATTTTAATAGAAATCATTATAAAATTAGCCCATGCTTCACAATTCGATAATAAAATCATAATCAATTCATACCCATGTATAGAGATAGATAATTAATGCATTTGGGTAAAACCCCCATAGATCAATCTTATAATTCATACAAAGAGGGATAGGGCATGGGTGTGGAAGAAACCACCCATTCATAACCCTACATACCTGATGGAGGCTGAATCTTACTCTCCCTTGAATGCCCAAAAAGGAATTGAAAGAAATTGAAGAAGGAAACCTTGAATCACCCTTTGATCACCTCTCTATCACTCTTCTATTCTCTTGCATGCATGAATGAAGACTTTAGGATAGTTTTCCCCTCTAAAACCCACCTTTCATAGGCTAAAACGACGTAGTTTAGGCTTTAGGAACTTAGAAATTACGAAAAGGCCTTTACTAAATTCGCAGAAAATAACTGCCAGGTGGTCCCAATGGATGACCTAACGACTCATGTCCTAAAGCAACGACTCGTTACTTCGCTCGTCAAGTGCACTGCATCATCCTTTCTCCTGGGCTCGTAACAGGTTACTTTGACTTGTTAGGGTGGCCACGACTCGTGGTCACCACTCATTGAGTACACTGCCTTACTTCTTCATTTCTCACTCACCTCTTCCCACGACTCCCACCACGACTTGTTACTTCCTCCAACGAGTCGTGGTCAGCTTCGTCGTTTGCACTACCAACCCAATTTCCTTTAATCATTTCCCTTGACCACGACTGACTCCACGAGTCATAAGGACTGTCCATGACTGATGGTCATGCCCCTGGTGACTCCAACTTCTATCTTCAAACTTGGCTCCAGTCCCTCACCACGAGTCACCCTACAACTCGTGGTCCATCCTCATGGGTCACAAAATGACTCGTTCTATGACCTGGTGCAAAAATTTCAGTTTTTCCTATTTGAACTCCCGGGTCTGATCGTTGGGCTCCTGGGGTATAACAATATCTCCCCCTTGGGAAAATTTATCCTCGAATGTTGAAAAACACATAGAAAAGAAGAGATATGCAATTATCATTATAAAATAGTGATCATTTTAACCGAAAACTAATGGAATGACTATCTCTGAAAAGAACTACATATCTGAATCGAATTCAAGTATCACATAAATTTACCATAACATGAAACAAACTTGGGCACATGAACTGAACATGAAGCTAAATAGAGTATTAGGGCAATAACTGATACCTCAAACTGAAACTAAGCTGGTAGGGAATAGGTGAGGGTATTTAGCCATCATGTCTTCTTTAGCTTCCCACGTAGCTCCCTCCACATGTTGATTTCTCCATAACACCTACTTCCTTGTTCCTCATCCTCCAAACCTGATGATCCAATATTTCAACTGGAACTTCCTCATAGCTAAGACTATCCTTAACATCAACGTTGTCCACTGGGACTACTATAGCTGGATCTCCCAAACATTTCTTCAAAAGCAATACGTGAAACACATGATGCACAGAAGATAACTCTGAGGGCAAGTCCAACTCATACACTACCTTACCAACTCATCTCATAATCTAGTAGAGAACAACATAACGAGGAATGAGTTTTCCCTTCTTCCCAAACCGCATTACTCCCTTCATGGGAGATACCTTCAAGAATACCCCATCGTCCACCTCGAACTCCAACTCTCTCCTCCTCACATCAGCATATGACTTTTGATGACTCTGAATGGTTTTCAGCTTGTCCCTTATCAACTAAACCTTCTCCATAACCTCATGAACCAAATCTGGCCCTACCATAGCTGCCTCACTATCCTCGAACTATTCGATGGGCGATCTACACTCCGCCCATAAAAAGCCTCGAACGGTGCCATTTGGATACTGGAGTGGTAGTTGTTATTGTAAGAAAACTTGATCAGGGGAAAGTGATCATCCAAACTACCTTTGAAGTCCATCACACATTCTCTCAATATGTCCTTGAGAGTCTGGATTGTTCATTCCGCTTGGCCATCCATTTGCGAATGGAAGGCTGTACTAAGCTTAACCCGAGTCCCAAGCCACTTCTGAAAAGACCACCACAACTGGGAGGTAAACTGAGTACCTCGGTCTGAAATAATGGACAAGGGAACTCCATGTAGAAACTCTCGGATATACAATTTGTCATAATCATCCGCTGAGTCTGTGGTCTTTACCAGTAGGAAATGTGCAGCCATAGTCAGCCTATCTACCACCACCAAAATGGAATCATATTGTCGACGGGTACGAGGTAATCCTGTTATGAAATCCATGTTGATTTCTTCTCACTTCCAAGTAGGAATGCTGATGTCCTGAAGCACTCCTTCCGGCCTTTGGTGCTCAACCTTTAGTTACAGACAGTTCGGGCACTTGGCTACGAATTCTGTAATATTCCTTTTCATGTCGTTCCACCAATATATTTCCTGCAAGTCACGATACATTTTGGTGGCACCCGAATGGATAGAATATTTGGATCCATGAGCCTTATGCAATACCCGACCCCTCAAATCATCGACATCCGGAACACATAGGAGACCCTAGTACCGCAGCACACCATCTCTCCCTTAGGAGAAGACCTTTAGCTTCTGACTTCTAACGGCTTCTTTTAGCTTTACCAAAATCGGATCCTCATCTTGTCTAGCTTTCACATCAGTCACCAAAGATGATTCTGACCCATTTTGGATGACAACACCGCCATTGGTCGAGTCTTCCAACCTAAATCCCAACCTTGCGAGTCGATGTACATCTTTCACCAACTCCTTCTTTCCTTCATCCACATGGGACACACTCTCCATAGAGATCCTACTAAGTGCGTCCGCTACCATATTAGCGTTACCTAGATGGTAAAGGACACTCATATCGTAGTCCTTGAGTAGTTCCAACCACCTCCTTTGTCGAAGATTGAGATCCTTCTGCATGAATACATATTGTAAACTCTTGTGATCCATAAATACATCCACGTGGACCCCATACAAATAATGCCTCCATATCTTCAAAGAGAACACCACCGCGACCAATTCAAGGTCATGAATCAGGTAATATTTCTCATGGACTTTCAGATGTCTTGAGGCATATGCTATCACTTTCCCGTGATGCATCAACACACACCCAAGCCCGATCCTTGAAGCATCGCAATACACCACAAATCCATCGGTACCCTCAAGTAGGGTCACCACTGGTGCTGAAGTGAGTCGAGTTTTCAACTCTTGGAAGCTCTTCTCGCAAGCCTCTGACCATTGGAATTTCACCTTCTTCTGTGTCAACTTGGTCAACGGTGTTGTAATAGATGAGAAACCCTAAAAAAACCTATGATAGTAACCAGCTACACCCAAGAAACTCCAAATATCTGAAGGATTCACCGATCTAGGCCAATTCTTCACCGCCTCGATTTTTTGAGAATCTACCATTATGCCCTCACTCGATACCACATGGCCCAAAAATGCTACGGAGTCCAACCAAAACTTACACTTGCTGAACTTCGCATACAATTGGCGATCCTTGAGAGTCTAAAGTACTGCTCTTAAGTGAGAAGTATGCTTCTCCTCGCCCCGAGAGTATATAAGGATGTCATCAATGAACACAATCACGAACATGTCCAGATATTGCTTGAACACCCTGTTCATCAAGTCCATGAAAGTTGCATAAGTATTCATTAGTCCAAAAGACATAACTACAAACTCATAATGGCCATACCGCGTCATGAAGGCTGTCTTCGAGATATCACTCTCCCGAACTCTAAGCTGATGATACCCGGACCTGAGATCTATCTTTGAGAAACACTTGGCACCCTGAAGATGGCCAAACAAATCATTCATCCTGGGTAAAGGATACCTATTCTTGACGGTGACTTTGTTCAATTGCCGATAGTCAATACACATGCGAAGAAAACCGTCCTTCTTTCGGACAAAGAGAACTGGTGCACCTCATGGAGACTTGATCAGTCTAATGAAACCCTTATCTAACAAGTCCTTCAACTGCTCTTTTAACTATTTTAGCTCGGCTGGAGCCATCCTATAGGGAGGAATATATATAGGCTGCATGTTGGAAAGAAGTTCAATACCGAAATCAATCTCCCGCTCAAGAGGAACACCTGGAAAATCATCAAGAAGATCTCTAGATACTCACGTACTTTGGAATTGACTAGATAGTCGGGGTATCAGACTCGACATCCTTAACCCTAACTAGATGGTACATGCAACCCTTAGAAATCAACTTCCTGGCCTTAAGGTAGGAAATGAAACGACCTACAGGCACAACTGAACAACTCTTCCTGTCTAAGACTAACTCACCCGGAAATCTAAACTGTATTGCCCGGGTTCTATAATTTACTGAGGCATAGCATGAAAATAGACAATCCCTGCTGAAAATAACATCAAAATCAATCACGGCTAACTCTATCAAATCTGCTGAGGTGACCTTATGAAGGACTAAGACTGGGCAACCTCTATACACCCGTCTAGCTATAATTTAGTCAACTACTAGAGTGGAAACTGAGAAGGGTTCTGACAAGACTTCGGGACTGACTCCGAAGCTACTGGCCACATAAGGTGTCACAAAAGACAAGGTAGCCCCCAAATCTGGAAAAGTATAAACATCAATATGGAAAACACACAACATACTAGTGACCACATCCGGGGAGACCTCCTTCTCCTGACGAGATGCTAAATCATAGAATCTGTTCTAGCACAGACCTCTAGTTGTGCTAGTAGATGCCCCTTGATGTGCTGAGCATATGGGAGGGGCTGCTGAGCTAGAATCCGGGCCTCAGCCCCCAACCTGATCCTGTCTCACAGCTGGACAATCTCTTAGCATGTTTCCGGGCTGCCCACACCCAAAGCAAGAACCTGAAACTGCCAAACACTGGCCTGTGTATCCTCGACCATATTTGCGACAAGCTAGGTTGTTAGAATCTGCGGATCCACTTCTATGACCCCTCGAGCCTGATGTTTGTCCTCTATGATCATGTCTGGGCCTGGATGACACACTTAATACCGAAGATGCTAGGGCTGATGATCTTTGGTAGGTCTGTTGTCGGTGCCCATCTCTTGACCTCTGCTGAGAGAATTTGTGGTCCTCGGTCTTGGCCCTCTTGGCCTCCCTCTCCCTTGAATGTGTCGCTTCCATCTGCTGGGAGAGAAACACTATCCATGGGAAATCCATGTCCTGATGGAGAAAAGCGGTCCTACAATCCTTGTCCAAGTAGCCCACTACTCCATGGACCAATTTACTCACTCGCATCCTCTGATCAGCTACCAACTCTGAGGCATATTTCAGTAGGCAAGTGAACTCAAGGGAATACTATTGTACAATTATTCTCCCTTGCTTCAAATTCACGAACTCAGCCATCTTCAGCTCCCTCATCTCCCGAGTGAAGAACCAATCTAGAAATGCAACATGGAACTCTTCCCAAGTGACCGGACCTGCTCCTATGACCTTGATGTCCTTCCATTGGCGAAACCAGATATGTGCGACCCTTTTTAGCTGATAAGAGGCCAATTTAGTGCACTCAACCCCATTTACCTCCATGACTTGGGTGAGCTTGACAATCTCATATACAAACTCATGTGGGTCCTCATCTACCTTGGACCCAAGGAACTCCGGTGGTTCATCCACAAGAAGTCTCTGAGTCGAGCCGCCGTTGGGTTGCCATTTTGCGAAACATGCACAACGGCCTGCTGATTGACCTGAGCGGTCAAGGCCTGCGCAAGCATTTGGATAGCAGTCCAGAACTCAGCATGGGCTGCTGGCTCCAGTGCCTGGGGCTCCTAAACTGGTAGGGCTTTATAATGCCCATGACCATTCTCGTCCTCATGGCCTTCACCATCTCTATTCCTCCTTCCATTCATTCTTCGAGGAGCCATAATTTTGCAATCGCAAATAGCATGAATTAAAAGGATAGAAAGAATTTTCATCGCATGACATAGATCATGAAAGAAGGGAATATTTCCTAGATGTCTCGTAGCCTCTTCGTCATAGGTGTGGCGCGCTTCACACCCATGAAAACGACTCTACTCAACGTGGCTTTCAAACACCCTAGGACACTTCAAACCTATGGCTCTGATACCAAGTTTGTCATGACCCGAACGGAGGCTCGGATCGTGACAGGGGACAAGGAGCCGTGAGAGACCCAAGTCGACCCATGGCATAAGCATACATCTAACTCAAGAAGGAACTAAATAACCACCAATACAATCATAGCAGAAGTCTAACATGAATATAACATCAGAATATAAAATCCAAAGCTGAATACATACATATATCTGAATAGCCTCTAATCATGACGAGTTGATAGGACAAGACCCCAACTAACTCAACAAGTTGAAACTGAAATACATAAAGAAGAGATGGATAGTCTAGTCCTCGAAAGATAAGGACTCACTAATAAAGCAATGCTAACTTCGATAAGCTGACTAAGAGCGGGGCTGAAGCTGAGGGTCGGGTCCTGTATCATGAAATGATACATCATAGAAGTATGCGGTCAATACGTGGAATGTACCGAGTATGCAAGGTAAGTAAAACCGCTAATGTAAGTAAAATTATTTAAAGACAATGCATAAAATAAAACATAACATCAGAAAACTGAGAATAGGACTTGCATGCATTCTTTCTGAAATCATGATCTCTTCATCACATAATATAACATGATTTATAACATCATAACTGAATTAATTGACTTAAAGCTGAATTCTGACATTTATAAGTAAAAGCTGAACATTGAGTCAAACCTTCTTTAGAACATGCATTTACATAAATCTCATAACTAATGAATATGCATATCTAAAATCATGAGGAGCAATGGGAGACTCGTCTTTTAACAGACATACCATGATAGAGCTTACGTGGTCCCGACTATTACACTCAAGTGGAAAAAAATCATCCAAAACCTTGCTAGGGCTAAGGACGCTTCCATGATATCAATATCAAGCTAAAGGCCCATTCGGGCAAGGGAAGCTCACAAGGGAGGTCCCAAATCATATAATAGGATCAACCTACATTGGCACGTAGTTCTGAGGCATAGGGTGATTGACCCATAGCCTAATCGGTGCTTGACAATACTCCCAAAAATATGCATATGCTCTACATCATATATAACAAAGCTCAACATCGTCTATTGAAGAAGTCCAATAGTCAACTACATCTCAAATACGAAATCATGCATATGAGAAGCTTAAGTTCAAAACATACCACAAGCTAAAAACATACTTGGGAGCCTTTTCTCCAAAACCATGTGGTAAGCTATCATAGGAACAATTAACTCAAAACATACCACAAGCTAGAATATAAATTTGGGAGTCTTCGCTCCAAAACAACGTGGTAAGCTCAGTTCAAGAAAAATCACCATTTAACCTTAACATGTGGGCATTTCCCAAAGCTTTATCATATTTAGAAATACTCAATTCTCGTCAAAAACATAGTTATAAACATGGGTATCCTCAAATCATGCTTTTCTTCACGACCCGGAAGTACACCCGGATCATAAACATGGGACAAGGGACCCCCAGAGACCCCAAGTCAACCCATGGCACATGCATACAACTAATCTCATTTAAATAACGGAGTATTAAGCATAAAACATCGCGGAAACGTAACCATCACATAGCATCAGAAAATACAAAACATTTACATAAGCTGAGTACTGCTCATTTTTCCGAAAGCCTCTAATACGTGAGATGGATTTATGGGACATCATCCCCAACTAACCCGAGCAATACTGAAACATAATCAATAGGAAATTTTATCAAACGGCCCTCAAAATATGAGGATTCACCAACAACCTGATATCGTCGGCTGGGATGGACTAAGGATGAGGATGAGCCTGAGATCCGGACCCTGTATCATGAAATGATACAACATAGAAGGTATGCGGTAAGTATGTGGAATGTACTGAGTATGCAAGGTAAGTAAAATAGACATTCTAAAAGTAAAGTAAACTCATAAATAGACATAGGAGAAGGACATCATGCTTACATCAAAATCTTCATAATAATCATACGGCTCAAGGCTTTCAAATCATTCATAATCCTAAGAAAACTTTATCAAAACATAACTTGAGCCAATAACATAAACATCAAAATGCATAAAACATGCGGAACAATGGGAGGACTCGTCATAACCGACACCGTCATGGTAGAGCCTTTCATGATGCCCCACTGTCTCGCTCAAGTAGGCAGAGCCGACCCTAGCTTGCCAGGCGAGGGTCGTGCATAAGGCGTGATATCACATTTGAGAGGATCATTATCAATACATCATATCATTTAAAACCCACGGTGGCATGTGGTTATGAGACATCGGCGTTGTCCTTTGATCACAGGGCTGCTCGGTCCTAGACACGACTCCCAAAAACATGCATATAGGCTCATACATAAATCATTAACATCATGCATAAAAAATCATTGGCTAATATATAACATTTATCATCATTGATCCCCTTTAAAACATGCTTAGCCAAGAATCAAGGAGCTTTTCATCGGCCAACATCATAAATCGATAAATCATGTAATTCACTTCATAAATAATAAATCATTCTTTAACATATGGGCATTGCCCAATACTTCATCATACTCAATACTTTCAAAATATGCTCATAAACATGGGTAACTAGAAAATCATTCTTTTCCATTATCAATAAACTCAAATTATAGAGTATTTGTCATAAATCATAACTTCCATTAACTTTCATCAAATGGAAATTTTGTATTTAAAAACTTGAAACATGAATTAAAGAAAATAATAATAAAACCTGCCCATCATTCATAATTCAATAATTAAAACTCAACTAAATCATACCCTTAAAGAGAAATCACATTTTCACGCTTTTGGTAAAACCCCATGGAACTTGAATAGGGGAATTCATGAATTAACTCGAAATTGGGTAGGGGTGAGGAAGAATTCAACCCATTCTTAAACCCTACATACCTAGGAATTGAGGGACTCAAAGTTCCTTGAACACCCACAAAGAATTTGATGAAAATTTGGGGAAGAAGGTCTTGAATCTCCCAACTTGAGGGACTCAGACCACAACTCGTGGTCACCTTTTGTGGCCTACACTGCCCATCCCAACATGCCAATCCTCCAGGGTTGACCACGGGTGACCTCACGAGTCGTGAGGTCTGACCACGACTCGTGGTCAATCTCGTGGCCTCCACACTCAGGCCTTGCCATACCACACTGACCCAGAGTCACCTCACAACTCATGGTCACTCCTCACGACTCACCTCATGGGTCGTTCTGTGACCTGGTGCGAATTTCTAATTTTTCTCCGTTTCCACTTTCGGGTCCGATCCTTGGGTTCCCGGGGTATAACAATATGTCCCCCTTAGGAACATTCATCCTCAAATGTTTGAAACATGTAGAAAACTCATAAACAAGCTATCACCATATACAATTACCAATCATTTAAGTCAAAAACTGACGGAATGACTACCTTCGAAAGGAACTACATAGATAAATTGAATTCAAACATCACATACATTTACCATATCATAAAAAAAACTTGTACACATGAAATGAATGGGAAAAGCTGATTAAAGATTTAGGGAAAAACTAATACCTCAAACTGAAATTGAGCCAGTAGAGAACAAATGAGGATATTTAACTATCATATCTGCTTTGGCTTCCCCGTAGCTCCCTCAACTTGCTGATTTATCCATAATACTTTAACTGAAGATACTTCTTTTTTCCTCATCCTTCGAACCTAACGATCCAAGATTTCAACGGGAATTTCTTCATAAATGAGGTTGTCCTTCACACCAATGCTGTCTACTAGAACTACCAAGGCTGGATCATCCAAGCACTTCTTCAAAAGTGACACATAAAAGACGGAATGAACCAAAGATAGCTCTGAGGGAAAGTCCAACTCATATGCCACCTTACCAACTCTTTTCACAACCCGGTAGGGGCCAACATAACAGGCACTGAGTTTACCTTTCTTCCAGAACTGCATGACTTCCTTCATGGGAGATACCTTTAGAAATACACAATCGTCAACATCAAACTCCAAATCTCTTCTCCTTACATCAGCATACAATTTATGATGACTCTGAGCGGTTTTCAACCGGTCCTTTATCAACTAAACCTTCACCATCACCTCATGAACCGAATCTGGTCCTATCATAGCTGCCTCACCAACCTCGAACCATCCGATGGGAGATCTACACCTTCGCCCGTAAAGAGCCTCGAATGGGGCCATCTAGATACTAGAGTGGTATCTGTACTGAGCTTTTTTGAAAAGAACGCTAGAATTGAGAGGTAAACTAAGTACCTCGGTCTGATATAATAGACAAGGTCACTCCATGAAGTCGAACCAACTCTCCAATATACAACTTAGCATAATCATCCATTGAATTCATGGTCTTGACCAGTAGGAAGTGTGCATCCTTAGTTTACCTGTCTACCACTATCCAAATGGAGTCATAGTGTCGGCGAGTACGAGGTAGCCTTGTAACAAAATCCATGTTAATCTCTTCCCACTTCCAAGTTGGGATGCTGATATCCTGAAGTATGCCTCCCGACCTTTGATGTTTGACTTTCACTTGCTGGCAGTTTGGAAATTTAGCTACGAACTTCGCAATATCTTTCTTCATACCATTCCACCAATAGATTTATCGCAAAATCCCAATACATTTTCATGGATCCTGGATGAATAGAATATCTGGTACCCTGTGCCTCATGTAATATCTGAACTTTCAAATTATCAACTTCCGAAACACATAATTGACCCTGGTATCGTAGCACACCATCTCCCTTTTGGGAGAAAACCTCCACCTTCTGACTCTGCACTTCCTCCTTCAGCTTTCTCAAAATTGGATCCTCATCTTGCTTGGATTTAACATCAACTACCAAGGACGATTCTGACCCGTTATGCACAACGATACCACCATCGGTCGAATCAATCAATCTTACCCCCAGTCTTGCAAGTCGGTGGACATCCTTCACCAACTTCTTCCTTACCTCATCCACGTGGGACACACTTTCCATGGAGAGCCTACTAAGTGCATCCGCAACCACATTAGCCTTTCCTCGGTGGTAGAGGACACTCATGTCGTAGTCCTTAGGTAATTCCAACCACCTCCTTTGCTGAAGATTTAGATCCTTCTGTGTGAACACATATTGCAAGCTCTTGTGATCCGTAAATACATCCATGTGGACCCCATACAAGTAATGCCACCATATCTTCAATGCAAACACCATCGCAGCCAACTCAAGATCATGGGTCGGGTAATTCTTTTCATGAACCTTCAGCTATCTCGAGGCATACGCTATTACCTTCCCACGCTGCATCAACACACATCCCAGTTCGACTCTTGAAGAATCAAAATATACAATAAAGCCATCAGTACCCTCAGGTAAGGTCAACACTGGTGCTGAAGTGAGTCGTGCCTTTAACTCTTGGAAGCTTTTCTCATAAGCATCTGACCATTGGAAATTTACCTTTTTCTAAGCCAACTGGGTCAATGGGGCCGCAATTGATGAAAATCCCTCAATAAATCTTCGGTAGTAGCCTGCTAAACCCAAGAAACTCCGAATTTCTAAAGGATTCACCGATCTTGGCCAATTCTTCGCCGCCTCTATATTCTTGGAATCTACCCTTATGCCTTCACTTGATACCACGTGACCCAGAAATGCTATCGAGTTTAGCCAAAATTCACACTTGCTAAACTTTGCATACATCTGACGATCCTTGAGGGTTTGCAGTACTATTCTCAAATGAGTGGCATGCTCCTCCTCGCTTCGAGAGTATATCAAGATGTCGTCAATGAACATGATCACGAACATGTCCAAATATTCTTTGAACACCCTGTTCATTAGATCCATAAAATCTGCAGGAGCATTGGTTAGCCCAAAAGATATAACAATAAATTCATAGTGACCATACCGAGTCCTGAAAGCGGTCTTCGAGATGTCACTCTCCTAAACTCTAAGCTGGTGATACCTGGACCTAAAATCGATCTTGGAGAAGCACTTGGCACCCTGAAGTTGGTCAAAAAAATCATCGATGTTGGGTAAGGGGTACCTGTTCTTGCCGGTAACCTTGTTCAACTGCCGGTAGTCAATACATATGCGAAGGGAACCATCCTTCTTTCAAACAAATAAAACTGGTGCACCCCATGGAGACTGGCTCATTCTAATGAAGCCTTTATCCAAAAAATTCTTTAACTGATCCTTCAATTCCTTTAGCTCGACTGGAGCCATCCTGTAAGGAGGGACAGAAATAGGTTGCGTATCTGCAAATAGATCAATATCGAAATCAATTTCCCTTTATGGAGGAACACCTGGCAAATCCTTTGGAAACACCTCTGGATATTCGCACACCACCGAAACTGACTGGATAGTCAGGGTCTCGAACTCCACATCCTTAACCCTAACTAGGTGGTACATGCATCCCTTAGACATCATCTTCCTAGCCTTAAGATAGGAAGTAAACTGACCTGCTTGCACCGCTGAATTATCCTTCCACTCCAAAATTGACTCACCTGAAAAGTGAAACTCCATGGTACGAGTCCTACAATTTATCAAAGCATAACATGAAAACAACCAATCCATACCCAAAATGATGTAAAAATCATTCATGGCCAATTCAACTAAGTTCGGAGGTAACCTTATGCAACACTGTAATGGGGCAACCTCTATGTACCCACCTAACTACAACTAAATCACCGACAGGAGTAGATACGGAGAATGGTTCTGATAGAATTTCAGGACTAACTCCAAAACTACTAGCAATGTAAGGAGTCATGAAAGACAATGTGGCTCCCGGGTATAGCAAGGCATAAACATCAATATGAAAGACAAGCAACATACCAGTGACCACGTCTGTCGAAGTCTCCTGCTCCTGACGCGAGGCAAGGGCATAGAATCGATTTTGGCGCTGACCGCCACCCCCACTAGAAGATGCTCCCTGTGGAGCTGAACGGGCTGGAGCTGCTGTTATCCTGATGGTCTATTCTCTATCCCTATCATCACCCTATCTGGCATGTGGACATGCTCGGTGCATGTGCCCAGATCTACCACACTCGAAGCAGACATCCGAACCGAGAAGGAACTCCCCGGTGTCACTCTTGCCGAACTTCCCAAAGGCTATAGAGGTATACTCTAACTGGGTGCCCCTATGATCTCTCAACCCTGAAGCCCTACTCCTCTGATCACCCCTGGGCCTAGATGGGACACTAGCTGATGATGGGGTTGGGGCTAGTGGCCTCTGCTTAAACTGTGGACGGTAGCCACTGCCGTATCTCTGATGTGAAAACCCATGACTATATGTCTGAGCTCTCTTTTGCTCCCTCTCCCTCACATGAGCCGCCTCCATCTGCTGGGTGTACAACACTATACAAGGAAAGTCCATATCCTGATAAAGCATGGCAGTCCTACAATCCTTGTATAAATAATCGGCCACGCCATGAACAAATTATCCGCGCCCTATGATCCATCACCAACTCTGGGGCGTATTTTGACAACCAGGTGAACTCAAGGGAATACTCCAGCACTGTCATCTTTCTTTGCTTGAGGTTAACAAACTCAGCTGCTTTCAATTCCCTCATCTCCCGAGGGAAGATCATGTCAAGAAAGGCCATGTGGAACTCATTCCAGCTGATAGGGCCTGCACCCGCTGCCCTGCTTTCCTTCCATTGCTTGTACCAAATATGAGCAACCTCTTTTAACTGATATGATTCCAAGTCTACACACTCCCCATTTGTCACCCCCATAACCTAAATGACCTTCAAGATCCCTTCAATAAACTCGTATGGATCCTCATCCATCTTTGATCTCATGAACTCGGGAGGGTTCATCCTCAAGAAGTCTCTAATCCGAGCCGTCGCTGCATTGCCATTCTGTGGGACTTGCACAATAGCCTGTTGGTTGACCTGAGCGGTCAAGGCCTGCACCAACATCTGGATAGCTGCCCGAAACTCAGTGCGGGCAACTACCTCTGGTGCCTGGGGCTCCTGAATAGGTGGGGCTTACTGATGCCCATGGTCATTGCCATCCTCGTGGCCTTCATCATTTCCATTCCTCCTTTCGTTCATTCTTCTAGGAGCCATAATTTTGCAATCGCGAATCGCACGAATTAGAAGGATGGAAAGGCTTTTCATCGCACGACATAGAACATGAAAGAAGGTAATATTTTCTAAATGTCTAGTAGCCTCTTCGTCATAGGTGTGGCACGATTCACACCCATGAAAAAAGACTCTACATAATGTGGCTTTCGGACACCCTAAGACACTTCAAACCTATTACTCTGATACCAAGTTTGTCACGACCCGAACATACATCCGGATCGTAGACACGGGACAAGGGACCTCGAGAGACCCCAAGTAAACCCATGGCACATGCATACAACTACTCTCATTTAAATAATGGAGTATTAAGCATAAAACATCGTGGAAACTTAACCATGACATAGCATCAGAAAATACCAAACATTTACATAAGTTGAGTACTACTCATTTTTCTGAAAGCCTCTAATACTTGAGATGGGTTATGGGACAACATCCCCAACTAACCCGAGCAATACTGAAACATAATCAACAGGAAAGTTTATCAAACGACCCTCAGAACATGAGGACTCACCAACAAGCTGATATCGTAGGCTGGGATGGACTAAGGATGAGGATGAGCCTGAGATCCGGACCCTGTATCATGAAATGATACAACATAGAAGGTATGCAGTTAGTACGTGGAATGTACTGAGTATGAAAGGTAAGTAAAACAGATATTTTAAAATTAAAGTAAATTCATAAATAGACATATGAGAAGGACATCATGCTTGCATCAAAATATTCATAATAATCATAAGGCTCAAGGCTTTCAAATCTTTCATAATTGTTCATTTTCATAATCGTAAGAAAACTTAATCAAAATATAACTTGAGCCAACAAAATAAACATAAAAATGGATAAAACATGCAGAACAATGGAGGACTCGTCATAACCGACACCATTATGGTAGAGCCTTTAATGATGCCCCACTGTCTCGCTCAAGTGGGAAGAGCCGACCCTGTCTTTCCAGGTGAGGGTCGTGCATAAGGCGTGATATCATATTTGAGGGGATCATTATCAATACATCATATCATTTACAACCCATGGTGGCACGTGGTTATGAGACATTGGCGTAGTCCTTTGAACGCCGGGCTGCTCGGTGCTAGACACGGCTCCCAAAAATATTCATATAGGCTCATACATAAGTCATTAACATCATGCATAAAAATTCATTTTCTAAGATATAATATTTATCATCATTGATCCCCTTTAAAACATGTTTAGCCAAGAATCAAGGCCATTTTCATCGGCCAACATCATAAATCGATAAATCATGTAATTCACTTCATAAATCATAAATCATTCTTTAACATGTGGGCATTGACCAATACTTCATCATAATCAATACTTTCAAAATATTCTCATAAACATGGGTAACTAGAAAATCATGCTTTTCCATCATCAATAAACTCAAATTATAGAGTATTCATCATAAACCATAACTTTCATGAACTTTCATCAAATGGGAATTTTAGATTTGAAAGCTTGAAACATGAATTAAAGAAAATAATAATAAAACCTGCCCATCATTCATAATTCAATAAATAAAACTCAACTAGATCATACCCTTAAAAAGAAATCACATTGTCATGCTTTGGTTAAAACCCCGTGGAATTTGAATAGGGGAATTCTTGAATTAACTCGAAATTGGGAATGGGTGAGGAAGAATTCCACCCATTCTTAAACCCTACATACCTGGGAATGGAGGGACTCAAAGTTCCTTGAACACCCATAAAACATTTGATGAAAATTTGGGGAAGAAGGCCTTGAATCTCCCAAAAACCTCTCTAAGATTTTGCATGAGAGTGGGCACATAAAGGGCTTAACCCATCTTATCTAACTCAAAAAAATATCCAAAATGACGTAGTTTAGGCCTTAGGGACTTAGGAAGTTATGAAAACACCCTTATTAAAATGTAGGAATTTCTGGTCGCTAGTCCCCACAAGGGACCTAGTGGGTCATTGCCACAGGGCACGACTCGTTGCCTTGATCTGTTGAGTCCACTGCCCAAACATCCAAGGGAACCCCACGGGTGACTTCATGAGTCGTGAGGTCAGACCATGACTCATGGTCACCTTCCGTGACCTACACTGCCCATCCCAACTTGCTAATCCTCAAGGGTTGACCACGGGTGACTCACGAGTCATGAGGTTTGACCACGACTTGTAGTCAAGCCCATGGCCTCCACATTCAGGCCTTGCCACACCACACTGACCATAATTCATTTCATGACTCGTGGTCACTCCTCATGACTCACCTCACGGGTCGTTCTATTACCTGGTGCGAATTTTCAGTTTTTCTCTTTTTCCACTTCCGGGTCTGATCCTTGGGTTCCCGGGGTATAACACTTTTCATCATAATGTCTCATCATTATCACATATACTTCACAAATCTCACTTTTCGTGATCATCTCATCAATGGGCTTCAACATTCATAAGGCTAGAAACATAATTTTAATAGAAATCATTATAAAATTAGCCCATGCTTCACAAATCGATAACAAAACCATAACCAATTCATACTCATGTATAGATATAGATAATTAATGCATTTGGATAAAAACCTAATAGATCAATCTTAGAATTCATACTTTATAGAGAGGGATTGGGTGTGGGTGTGGAAGAAACCACCCATTCATAACCCTACATACTTGATGGAGACTGAATCTTACTCTCCCTTGAATGCCCAAAAAGGAATTGAAAGAAATTAAAGAAGAAAACCTTGAATCACCATTTGATCACCTCTCTATCACTCTTTTATTCTCTTCCATGCATGAATGAAGACTTTAGGATAGTTTCCCCCTCTAAAACCCACCTTTCATAGGCTAAAACAACGTCGTTTAGACTTTAGGAACTTAGAAATTATGAAAAGGCCCTTACTAAATTCGCAGAAAATAACTGCCAGGTGGTCCCAATGGATGACCTGATGACTCGTGACCCAGAGCAACGACTCGTTACTTCGCTCGTCAAGTGCACTGCATCATCTTTTCTCCTAGGATCGTAACGGGTCACTTCACAACTCGTTAGGGTGACCATGACTCGTGGTCACCACTTGTTGAGTACACTACCTTACTTCTTCATTTCTCACTCACTTCTTCCCACGACTCGTTACTTCCTCCAACAAGTCGTGGTCAGCTTCCGTCGTGTGCACTGCCAACCCAATTTCCTTTACTCATTTCCCGTGACCACGACTTACTCTACGAGTTTTGAGGACTAACCACGACTTACTCTACGAGTTTTGAGGACTAACCACGACTCGTAGTCATTCCCGTGGTGACTCCAACTTCTATCTTCCAAACTTGGCTCTTGTCCCTCACCACGAGTCACCCTACGACTCGTGGTCCATCCTTACGGGTCACAAAACAACTCGTTCTGTGACGTGGTGCAAAAATTTTAGTTTTCCCTGTTTGAACTCCTGGGTCTGATCCTTGAGCTCCCGGGGTATAACAAACATAGTCACTGGTATGTTACGAGTTTTCTACCTTGATGTATATGCATATTTAGATCCAAGGGCTGCCTTGTCTTTTGTGACACCTTATGTGGCTAGTAGTTTTGGAGTCAGTCCTGAAATCTTATCAAAAGCCTTCTTAGTCTCTACTCCAGTGAGTGATTCAGTTGTAGCTAGGAGGGTGTATATAAGTTGCCCGATCACAGTCCTTCAAAAAATCACCTCAGCAGATTTAGTAGAGTTATCCATGACCAATTTTGATGTTATTCTCGGCATGGATTGGGCATTTGCATGCTATGCCTCGGTCAATTGTAGAACCCGTGCAGTAAAATTCTGATTTTCGGGTGAACCAACCTTAGAATGGAAGGGTAGTTTAGTTGTTCCTATAGGTCATTTCATTTCCTAGCTTAAGGCCAGAAAGATGATCTCCAAGGGTTCTGAGTACCATTTAGTTATGTTTAAGGATGCTACATCTGATACCCCGGCTATCTAGTCAGTTCCAGTAGTATGTGACTATCCAGAAGTGTTCCGAGATAATTTACCGGGAATCCCTCCCGAATGGGAGATTGATTTTATTATTTACCTTCTTCCCAATATGCAACCTATATCTATTCCTCCTTACATAATGGCTACAGCCGAGCTAAGGGAGTTGAAGGAGCAGTTGGAAGACCTTTTAGATAAGGGATTCATTAGACCGAGCAAATCCCCATGGGGTGCACCAGTTCTCCTTGTCCGAAAAAAAGATGGCTCTCTTTGTACGTGTATTGACTATCAACAATTGAACAAGGCCACCATCAAGAACAGGTATCCTCTACCCAGGATTGATGATTTGTTTGACCATCTTCAGGGTTCTAAGTGCTTTTCGAAGATAGATCTCAGATCCGGATACCATCAGCTCAGGGTTCGGGAGAGTGATATCCCGAAGACACCTTCAGGGCGCGGTATGGTCATTATGAGTTGTAGTTATGTCTTTTTCAATAACGAAAGCTCCTACAGCTTTTATGGACATAATGAACAGGGTGTTCAAGGCGTACTTGGATATGTTCGTGATCGTGTTTATTAATGATATCTTGATATACTCTCGGAGTGAGGAGGAGCATGCCGCTCATTTGAGGGTGGTACTACAGACTCCCAAGGACCGCCAATTCTATGCAAAATAAATCAAGTGTGAGCTTTGGTTGAACTCAATGACATTTTTGGGCCATAAAGTATCAAGTGAAGGCATAAAGGTGGACTCTCAGAAAATAGAAGCGGTGAAGATTTGGCCTAGACCGGTGAATCCTTTAGATATCAGGAGCTTCTTGGGCTTAGATGGTTATTATCGGAGATTTGTGGAGGGATTTTAATCTATTGCAGCGCCATCGAAAAAATTTACCCAAAAGAAATTGAAGTTCAAATGGTTGGATGTTTGTGAGAGGAGCTTCTAGGATTTGAAGACTAGACTCACCTCAGCACCAGTGTTAACCCTACCCGAGTGTACCAATGGGTTTGTGGTGTATTGTGATGATTCTAGAATCGGCCTTGGTTGTGTATTGATGTAGGATGGTAAAGTTATAACATACGGTTCTAGGCAGCTAAAGGTTCATGTAAT
>JACEIK010003581.1:21943-34493 GCA_018107945.1 Datura stramonium | reverse complement strand
GGGAAACAACAAGTTATCATTTGTAGCCGTGGTGGGAGATGGACTTTAGCATCTAGGAAGTAATGGGTCATCTATTGACCGGTCATGAGTAACAATGATTCGTTGTCTTGAGTCATGGTAGGGGAAAATAAATTTCATGTAGACTTAACGGACGGGCACCATGACCCGTTGGAGGAAACAATGAGTTGTGGTGAGACTCGTTGTGAGGAAGTTAAGAATTTTCAAAGGGGCTACCAAAGACTGATATAATGACCCGTTTGACGGAATGACGACACATCCTGTCAAGCTGTGGTTTGAATCCAGAATCAAGAACTTGGTAGTGTAGATAATGGTCGTATCACGAGTCATGGTAGCTTCCAATGACTCGTTGGTACCCCCGTTGGATTGACCTGTGCAGTTTTTTAGGGAAGTTTCATTAAGGGTATTTTCAACCTTTATATGCTCTAAGGCCCTAAACTACGTTGTTTTATGTATTTTTCTGAGTATGTTAAGATAGGCTAAGTCCCCCTAACCTATTCATTCTCATGCATGCTAAATTAAGAGAATTCTAGAGAGATCAAGAATATATTCAAGCTCTTCCCTATCAATTCATCCTTGGGCATTCAAGGACTCTAGAATCTGATCTTACCCAGGTACGTAGGGTTACGAATGGGTGTTTCCATTCACACCCATTCCTATCCTCTATTACTTTATGAAATTCTACCAAAAATCTCATAGGGTTTTAATTCAATTTTCATAAAAATATAATGATTTGCTAATGGGCTTTTATGATATATTATTTACATCATATTTTATGGATTTTTATCAGATTTTACAACTATTTTTGTTTTAAATTTATTGATTTCAATCTCTACTCAACTAGACCTACTTATGCATGATCTATGATGAACCGATTTATGATCTACACTTCAATTCTTGATATTTACAAACCCGACATGATCTATGATTTGAAATATAGGTTTATTCAAATACCCAACATGATTTGATGATTTACAAGTTATGTGCATGATTTCAAGTATGCATGGGCCTTATGATTTATGAACTATTGATGGTGAAAATCACGTTTTCAAGTTATCCATGTTTATAAGCATGTTTTCTAATGAATTGAGTATTGTAAAGCATGGTAAAGTATTGACAATGCCCACATGATTATAAATGATTTACGATTAGAAATAATTCTCATGATTTATTGATTTATGATGTTGGCCAACTAAAAAGCCTTTGATTCTTGGCTAATCATGTTAAATGGGGATCAATGAATGATGAATGTTTATTTTAGCCATGAATCTACATGAATGATGTTATTGATTTATGTATGAGCCTATATGCTTNGTATGAGCCTATATGCTTGTTTTTTGGAGTCTTGTATGGCACCGAGCAACCCGACGTTCAAAGGACTACATCGGTGTCTCATAACCACGTGCCACCATGGGTCTATAATGATACATTACAATAATAATAATCCCCTCTTTTCGTGATATCACATAATGCACGTCCCTCGCTTGGCAAGCCAGGGGAGACTCTGCCCACTTTAGTGAGATAGTTGGGGTATCATGAAAGGCTCTACCATGATGGTGTTGGTTATGACGAGTTCTCCCATTGTTCTACATGCTTTTATGCACTGTTATTTTCATGATATTGGCTCAAGTGATGATTTAATAAAGTTGCTCTTATGATTATGAAAATGAATGATTTATGAATGATTTGAAAACCTTGAGCCTTATGTTATTTCACGATATTTATGATATGAGCATGGTGTCCTACTCTCATGATGTTTTATGAGTTTTCATGTATTTTAAATGTCTGTTTTACTTACTTTGCATACTCGGTACATTCCACGTACTGACCACATACTTTTTATGCTATATCATTTCATGATACAAGATTTGTCTCTCAAATTCATCCTCATATATAGATCATCTCAGAATTCACCTTCATCTTATTGGTGAGTCGTCATGTTCTGAGGGCCATTTGAAAGACATTTATGTTATTTATGTTTCAGTACTTGGCCGGGTTAATTGAGGGTGTTGTCCCATCAACCCATCATATGCAGTAGTAAAGGCTTTCAGACAGTGTGTAGCACTCAGCTTGCGTGTATGTCTAGTGACTCCCTGTGTAATGTTATGTTATGATATGTTTATGTTTCCGTGCCTTACATTCAGTTTTACTCTTAAAGAGAATGAAGTTAGATATATGCTTATGCCATGGGTTGACTTGGGGACTCTAGAGGTTCCTTGTCCCATGTTACTATCTGGGTCTATGTTCGGGTCGTGACAAACTTGGTATCAGAACAATAGATTTGAAGTGTCCTAGGATGTCTGATAGCCACGTTAAGTAGAGTCTTTTTTCATGGGTGTGAAGCGCGCCACACTTATGCCGAAGAGGCTACGAGATGTTTAGGAAATGTTCCCTTTTTTCATGATCTATGTTGTGCAATGAAAAGTCATTCTATTTTTCTAATTCATTCTATTCACAATTGCAGAATCATGGCTCCTCGAAGAACGAACGGAAGGAGGAATGGAGATGGTGAAGGCCATGAGGATGGCAATGGTCATGGGCATCAGCAAGCCCCACTAGTTTAGGAGCCCCAGGCACCAGAGCCGGCTGCCCATGCTGAGTTCCAGGCCGCTATTCAGATGCTTGCGCAGGCCTTGACCGCTCAGGTCAATTAGTAGGCCATTGTGCATGTTTGGTAGAATTGCAATGCAGCGGTGGCTCAATTCAGAGACTTCTTGAGGATGAACCCACCGGAGTTCCTTGGGTCCAAGGTAGATGAGGACCCACATGAGTTCGTAGACGAGATTGTCAAGATCACTCAAGTCATGGAGGTGAATGGGGTGGAGTGCACCGAGTTGGCCTCTTATCAGTTAAAAAGGGTCGCGCATATCTATTTTTGCCAATGGAAGGATAGCAGGGTCGCAGGAGCAGGTCCAGTCACTTGGGAAGAGTTCCATGTTGCATTCCTAGACCAGTTCTTCCCTCATGAAATAAGGGATCTGAAGACATCTGAGTTCGTTAATTTGAAGCAAGGAAGAATGACTATACAAAAGTATGCCCTTGAGTTCACACGCCTATCGAAATATTCCCGAGAGTTGGTAGCCGATCAGAGGATGCGGGTGAGTAGATTCGTCCATGGAGTAGCGGGTTATTTAGACAAGGATTGCAGGACTGCCATGCTTTATCAGGATACAGACTTTCCTCACAGAGTACTGTATGCCCAACAGATGGAGGTGGATCATGCGAGGGAGAGGGAGGCAAAGAGGGCTCAAATAGATAGCCATGGGTTTACTCATCAAAGATCCGGCGGTGGTCACCGCCCTCAGTTTCAGCAGCGGTCACTAGCTGTAGCACCATCATCAGTTAGTGTTCCATCCAAACCCAAGGGTGATCATAAGAGCAGGGCTTCGGGATCGAGGGATCAGAGGGGCACATAGATAGAGTGTATCTTCCCAGCCTGCGGAAAGTGCGGCAAGAGTAATGTTAGGGAGTGTTTGGTTGGCTCAGATATTTGCTATAGGTGTGGTAGGATCAGCCACATGCGTCGAGCGTGTCCATTTTCTAGGCGGGATGGTGATAGGGGCCGTACACAGACCACTAGGACAACATCAGCTCCAACATATTCAGCTCCACAGGGAGCATCTTCTAGGGGGGTGGAGAACAACGCCAAAACAGATTCTATGCCCTCGCCCCCCGTTAGGAGTAGGAGACTTCACCAGATGTGGTCACTGATATGTTGTGAGTTTTTCATATAAATGTTTATGCTTTTCTAGATCCGGGGGCTACTTTGTCTTCTGTGACTCCTTAAGTTGCTAGTAGCTTTGGAGTTATTCCCGAGACTCTATCAAAACCATTTTTAGTTTTTACTCCTGTTGGTGATTCGATTGTGGCTAGGCGAGTGTATAGAGGATGCCCAGTCACTATATTGCATAAAGTAACCTCAGCAGACCTTGTAGAGTTATCCATGAATGAATTTGATATTATTCTTGTAATGGATTGGTTGTATGCGTGTTATGCTTCTGTAAATTGTAGAACCCATGCGGTGGAATTTCTTTTTCCGAGTGAATCAGTTTTGGAGTGGAAGGGTAGTTCGGTTGTACCAATAGGTTGATTTATTTCATATCTTAAAGCCAGAAAGATAATTTCTAAGGGTTGCGTGTATCATCTAGTTAGGGTTAAGGATGTTGAGTCCAAGACCCCGATAATCCAGTCAGTTCCAGTGGTGCATCAGTATCTAAAGGTCTTTCCTGATGATATTTCAAGTGTTCCTCCCGAGTTGGAGATTGATTTTGGTATTGACCTTCTACCCGACGCGCAACCTATATCTATCCCTCATTATAGGATGACTCCATCCAAGCTAAAAGAGTTGAAGGATCAATTGAAGGACCTATTAGATAAGGGCTTCATTAGACCAATCAAGTCTCCATGGGGTGCACCAGTGTTATTCGTCCGGAAGAAGGATGGTTCACTTCGGATGTGCACTGATTATCGGCAATTGAACAAGGTCGCCGTTAAGAACAGGTATCCCTTACCCAGGATCGATGATTTGTTTGACCAACTTCAGGGTTCCAAGTGTTTTTCAAAGATAAATCTCAAGTCCAGGTATCATCAGCTTAGAGTGAGGGAGTGTGATATTCCGAAGACAGCTTTCAGGATACAATATGGTCATTATGAGTTTGTAGTTATTTCTTTTGGACTAACAAATGCTCCTACAGCTTTTATGGACCTGATGAATAGGGTGTTCAATCCATATTTGGATATGTTCATGATCATGTTCATTGACGACATCCTTATATACTCTCAAAGCAAGGAGGAGCATGTCGCTTATTTGAGAGTAGTGCTTTAGACTCTCGAGGATCTCCAATTGTATGCAAAGTTCAACAAGTGCAAGTTTTGGTTGAGCTCGGTGGTACTTTTAGGCCATGAGGTATCAAGCGAAGGCATAAAAGTAGATTCTCAGAAAATGGAGGTGGTGAAGAATTGGCCTAGACCGATGAATCCTTCGGATATTCAAAGTTTCTTGGGTCTAGTTAGCTACTATCGGAGGCTTGTTGAGGGTTTCTCATCTATTGCAGCACCTTTGACCAAGTTGACTCACAAAAAAGGTAAAGTTCCAATGGTCGGAGGCTTATGAGAAGATCTTCTAGGAGTTAAAGATTCGACTTACTTCAGCATCAGTGTTGACCCTACCCGAGGGTACCAATGGTTTTGTGGTGTATTGTGACGCTTCGAGGATCGAACTCTGGTGTGTATTGATGCAGCATGGAAAAGTGATAGCATATGCCTCAAGAAAGTTGAAAGTCCATGAGAAGAATTACCCGACCCACGATCTTGAATTGGCCGCGGTGGTGGTTACATTGAAGATATGGCGACATTACTTGTATGGGGTCCATGTGGATGTGTTTATGGACCACAAGAGCTTACAATATGTGTTCAGTCAGAAAGATCTCAATCTTCGGCAAAGGAGGTGGTTGGAGCTACTCAAGGACTACGATATGAGTGTCCTTTACCATCTGGGTAAGGCTAATATGATAGCGGATGCACTTAGTACGCTCTCTATTGAGAGTGTGTCCCGTGTGGATGAGGGAAAGAAGGAGGTAGTGAAATACATCCATCGACTTGCAAGGTTGGGAGTTAGGTTGGTCGCTCGGCCGATGGCGCTGTTGTTGTGCAAAACGGACCAGAATCGTCCTTGGTGATGGATGTGAAAGGTAGAGAAAATGAGGAAACGATTTTGGTAAAGATGAAAGAAGTTGTTCGAAGTCAGAAGGTGGAGGTCTTCTCCCAAGGGGGAGATGGTATGCTTCGGTCCAGGGCTGCCTATCTGTTTCGGATGTGGATGATTTGAGGAGTCGGATGATGCGTGAGGCTCATGGATCTAGGTACTCCATTCACCCAGGTTCCACCAAGATGTATCATGATTTGCGGGAAATATATTGGTGGAATGGCATGAAGAGGGATATTGCAGAATTCGTAGCCAAGTGCCCGAACTGTCAGCAAGTGAAGGTCAAGCATCAAAGGCCGGGAGGCGTACTTCAGGATATTAGAATCCCCACTTGGAAGTGGGAAGAGATTAATATGGATTTCATCATAGGCCTGCCTCATACTCGTCGACACTATGATTCTATTTGGATTGTGGTAGACAGGTTGACCAAGGCTGTACATTTTCTACCGGTCAAAACTACGGATTCGGCGTAGGATTATGCTAAATTTTATATCCAGGAGTTGGTTCGATTGCATGGAGTGCCCTTGTATATCATTTCAGACTGAGGTAATCAATTTACCTCTCAGTTTTGGCAGTCTTTTCAAAAAGGGCGTGGGACTCAGGTTAAACTCAGCACAACATTTCATCTGCAAGCAGATGGTCAAGCAGAGCGGACAATTCAAACTCTCGAAGACATGTTGAGAGCTCGCGTGATGTACTTTAAAGGTAGTTGGGATGATCACTTTCCCCTGATCGAGTTCACTTACAATAACAACTATCACTTCAGTATTTAAATGGCACCGTTCCAGGCTCTCTATGGGCGGAAATGTAGATCGACCATCGGATGGTTTGAGGTTGGTGAGGCAGCTATGACAGGGCCAGACTCGGTTCATGAGGCTATGGTGAAGGTTCAGTTGATAAGGGATAGGCTAAAAATAGCTTAGAGTCGTCTAAAGTCATATGCTGATGTGAGGAGGAGAGAGTCGGAGTTCGAGGTGGACGATTGGGTATTCCTGAAGGTATCTCCCATGAAGGGAGTAATGCGGTTTGCGAAGAAAGAAAAACTCAATCCTCGTTATGTTGGTTCCTACCAGATTATGAGAAGAATTGGTAAGGTAGCGTATGAATTGGAGTTGCCCTCAGAGTTATCTTTCGTGCATCTTGTGTTTCATGTATCGCTTTTGAAGAAATGTTTGGGAGATCCAGCTCTAGTAGTCCCGGTGAAGAAATGAATCTACATGAATGATGTTACTGATTTATATATGAGCCTATATGCATGTTTTTGGGAGCCGTGTCTGGCACCGAGTAGCTCAGCGTCCAAAGGACTATGTCGGTGTCTCATAACCACGTGCCACCGGGGGTATACAATGATACATTACAATGATAATGATCCCTTCTTTTCGTGATATCACATAATGCACGTCCCTCGCCTGGCAAGCCAGGGGCGGCTCTGCCCACTTGAGTGAGATAGTTGGGGCATCATGAAAGGCTCTACCATGATAGTGTCGGTTATGACGAGTCCTCCCATTGTTCTACATGTTTTTATGCACTGTTATGTTCATGATGTTGGCTCAAGTGATGATTTAATAATGTTTCTCTTATGATTATGAAAATGAATGATTTATGAATGATTTGAAAACCTTGAGCCTATACGTTATGTCACGATATTTATGATATGAGCATGATGTCCTACTCTCATGATGTTTTATGAGTTTTTATGTATTTTAAATGTCCGTTTTACTTACCTTTCATACTCGGTACAATCCACGTACTGACCGCATACTTTCTATGTTGTATTGTTTAATGATACAGGATCCGGCTCTCAAATTCATCCTCATCTATAGATCATCTCACAGTTCACCTTCAACTTATTGGTGAGTCCTCATGTTCCGAGAGTCGTTTGACAGAAATTTATGTTATTTATATTTCAGAACTTGGCTGGGTTAGTTGGGGGTATTGTCCCATCAACCCATCATATGTAGTCGAGGCTTTCAGAAAATATGTAGCACTCATCTTGCGTGTTTGTGTAGTGACTCCCTATGTTATGTTGTATCATGATATGTTTATGTTTCCGCTATGACTTACGTTTAGTTTTCCGCTTAAAGAGAGTGAAGTCTGATGTATGCTTATGCCATGGGTCGACTTGGGGCCTCTCGGGGTTCCTTGTCCCGTGTTACGATCCGAATATACGTTTGGGTCATGACTATTCATGAAAGGAATTACCTGACCCATGATCTTGAATTAGCGGTAGTGGTATTTTCTTTGAAGATATGGGAACACTATTTGTACGGGGTAGTTCAGTTGCTCGCAGTGCCCTTGTCCATCATATCAGACAGAGGTACTCATTTACCTCTCAATTTTGGTGATCGATTCAAAAAGGACTTGGTACTCAGGTCAAGCTCAGTACAACATTTTTATCCACAAATGGATGGTCAAGAGGGGCAAACAATTCAAACTCTTGAGGACATGATGAGAGCATGTGTGATTGACTTAAAGGGTAGTTGGGATGACCATTTTCCTCTTATTGAGTTTGCATACAATAACAGTTATCATTCTAGCATTCAGATGGCTCCATTTGAGGCCCTCTATGGGCGGAGGTGTAGATCACCTATTGGTTGGTTTGAAGTCGGTGAAGCTGTGATGATAGGACGAGATTTAGTCCATGAGGCCATGAAAAAAATTTAGCTCATACAGGACAGGCTGAAAGCAGTTCAAAGTTGCCAAAAGTCCTATGCCGATGTGAGGAGGAGGGAACTTGAGTTCGAAGTTGATGATTGGGTGTTTCTAAAGTTGTCTCCCATGAAGGGAATGATGAGGTTCAGAAGGAAAGGAAAACTCAGTCTCCATTATGTTGGCCCCTACCGGATTTGAGGCGTGTTGGCAAGGTGGCCTATGAGTTAGAGTTACCGTCAGAGTTAGCTTCAGTTCATCCCATATTCCATGTATCACTCTTAAAGAAGTGTTTGGGTGATCCAGCTCTAGTTGTTTTGGTGGAGAGTCTGGGTGTGAAAGACAGCCTTAGTTATGAGGAGATTCCGGTGGAGATATTGGATCGTTAGGTTTGGAAGCTAAGGAACAAGGAAGTAGCTTCAGTCAATGTTTTATGGAGGAATCAACATGTTGAGGGAGCTACGTGGGAAGCCGAAGCAGATATAATGGCTAAATACCCACATCTATTCCCTTCCGACTTAGTTTCAGCTTGAGGTATCAGTTTTTGCCTTAATACTCTATTCAGTTTTATATTTTGTTCATGTGCCCCAGTTTCTTTCATGACAAAGTATGCATGTATGATTCATGAATTCAGTTCAGTCGTATATTCCAATTCGGAGTCATTCACTCCGTTAGTTTTTAGCATGTATGTTCAGTGTTTGAGTATGATTATTGCATTTCTCTACTTTTCTGTATGTTTATCCCACATTCAAGGATGAATATTCCCAAGGGGAAGATATTGTAATACCCCGTAGGTGCCTAAGACTAGACCGGGAGGTGGAAAGGAAAATCAGCAGAAAAACCTGGAATTTCCCCTCAGATGACCCGTGGTACAGGTCTTTAGAAGAAAGAACGGGCCATTAGAAGTGCCCGTGGTGAGAGGTTGCAAATTTGTACTGGGAACTACAGCTCTCAGAATGATCTGTTGGTGGATGTAACGAGTCATTTGATAGGAGTCATGGTGAGGATGGTCTTGATCAGGGAGGAAGTGACGGGTCTTGGGATGACTCATTGTTGGTAACAACGGGTCATTGTATGTGTCCGTTGGGAGGATTTCTAGGATAGTGGCAATGGTGACGACGGCTGGTAACCACGAGTCGTTGGAGTTTAGAATGACTCATCCTATCTGGTCATTGTAGGAGATCTGGGGCATGAAACAGGGGCAAGACAATGAGCGAAGTGATGGGTCGTGGAAGCGAAGGACGACCCATTGTGTGGGTCATTGGATCGACCAGTGGCTAAATTTCTATGAATTTAGTAAGGGAAAAACCAATAATTTCCATTCCCCTAAGTCCCCTACTACGTCGTTTTAAGCTCAAAATGGGATGTTTTAAGAGGGTTTAACTCACTCAAACCCATCCTCCTTCATGCATGCAAACATAGAGCTTTCCAAGAGTGATCAAGCTTAATTCCTTCAAGTTTTGCATCAATTCTTCCTTGGGCAATCAGAGGAGTTATAGAATCTGATTCTCTCAGGTATGTAGAGTTATGAATGGGTGAATTTGTTCACACCCATGCCCAATTTCTATCTAATTCATGAAATTTTATTGATAATTCTATGGGATTTTATCCCGATTCTTATGAAATCCTTATGATCTACCTATGGGTTAATTTCTTTCATATATAACTTCATGTTTTACAAATCATGGGAAGATTTTATAACTACGTAGATTTAAATTTTTCTACACAACTATGCCCAAATTATGTATGTTTCATGATCAACCAAGTTATGATTCTACTTTGATCTTGATGTCCTTTAACCCATTATAATTTATGACTTATGATATGATTTCTCTCAAATTCTCATCGTAAATTTATGAATATCAAGTATATACATATTTTACAAGAATACATGAACTTTATGATTTATGATTTATGATTATGGCTGACTCATGGGCCTTGCTTTCATGGCTAGTGCACGTATTTCAAGCATTCTTATGATTATCATGTTTTTAACTAGACTATGAATCTCATGTATATTATCCTATGAGCACTATATATGTTTTGGGAGTAGTATTTAACACTGAGTAGACCCGGGGTCCAAGCATACCCCGAGTCTCAGAACTACGCGCCAACGTAGCCACGATGGCACCTCCATGTTACTATCCCCTTTGCCGAAATGGGTCCTCTATTATGATATCACACCTCTTTCATGGTTCTAACTTTGGCAAGGTACGAACGCCCTCCCGACTAGGGGTTTACAGGTCGGGCTCCATGTGCTTATATGGGGTATGTCAGTTAGAAGAATCTCCCTCTGCTCCTCGTGATTTATGTATGGTTATGATTATATACTTTAGCTCAAGTCATGTTTCATAAAACTTTTCTCTTATGATTATGAATGATTTTCGAATGTTTTGAAAACTTTGATCCTTATGTTTGCATCACGATATCTATGTTACGGTCATGTTGTCCTACTCTTATGAACTTTTATGTATTTTAAATATTTGTTTTACTTACCTTGCATACTCGGTACATTTTACGTACTGAACGCATACTCTATGTTGTATCGTTTCATGATACAAGCTCCAATCTTCAGACTCAGCCCCATCACTAGCCAGTTCTCTGGAGTTAGCATTCAGCTTCAGCGGTGAGTCCTCCTCTCCCGAGGACTACAACTTTCTGGTTATTTTGTACTTTCAGTTTTCATACTTGTCGGGTTAATTGAGGGCATTGTTCCATCAACCCATCAGATATGTTAGAGGCTTTCAGACTGTAGTTCCATCAACCCATCAGATATGTAGAGGCTTTCAGACTGTATGTAGTAATCAGTTTGTCATGTATGAAGTGAGTCCCGATTCCAATGCTATGTTATGATTAGACTTCCGCTATGTTATTATGTTAGGTCTTCTGCTTTACTTGATTGAGTTAGATGTATGTTCATGCCATAGGTCGACTTGGAGTATTTTAGGGATCCTTGTCCCGTGTCTCAATCTGGACCTATGTTTGGGTTGTGACAAGGCTCCTCGTGATATGTTTTCTTATTATGCATGTATTCTTATGATTCAGCTTCGTCGCAAGATGATGGTTCAGCTTTGTTGAAAAACAAGGGAGAGCATATGTATATTTTTGTCACGACCCGAACGTACACCCGGATTGTAGACACAGGACAAAGGACCCCGAGAGACCCCAAGTTGACCCATGGCACATGCATACAACTAATCTCATTTAAATAAGCGGAATACTAAACATAAAACATAACGGAAATGTAACCATAGCATAACCTCAGAAAATACTAGACGTACACATAAGCTGAGTACTACATACTTGTCTGAAATCCTCTACTACATACGATGGGTTGATGGGACAACATCCCCAACTAACCCGAACAACACTGAAACACGAGATAACATAAAATCCTGTCAAACGGCCCTCGAAACATGAGGACCCACCAATAAGCTAAGAGCGCAAACTGAGATGGACTAAGGATGAGGATGAGCCTGGGACCGGACCCTGTATCATGAAATGATACGGCATAGAAAGTATGCGATCAGTACGTGGAATGTACTGAGTATGCAAGGTAAGTAAAACGGACGCTAAAAGTATAATAAACTCATAAATAAACATAGGAGAAGGACATCATCCTTCTATCATAAATTTCATAAGAAACATAAGGCTTAAGACTTCAAATCATTCATAAATCATTCATTATCATAATCGTAAGTAAACTTTATCAAAATATAACTTGAACCAATAACATAAACATAACAATGCATAAGACATGCGGAATAATGGGAGGACTCGTCATAACCGACACCATCATGGTAAAGCCTTTCATGATGCCCCACTATCTCGCTCAAGTAGGCAGAGCCGACCCTGGCTTTCCAGGTGAGGATCGTGCATTAGGCATGATATCACATTTGCGGGGGTCATTATCAATACATCATATCATTTAGAAACCCATGGTGGCATGTGTTGCGATTCCCGCAAGTGTACGGGTCGTGCAAGTAATATAGTGGCCCTTTTTAAGAGCCGGATGTCGAACCCATAGGGACTGGAACAATTCAGCTAACTATCGAGTTCAAGTGGGATATTAACTTTCGCAAGTGTTGATTATAGAAGTTTTCGATAGAGAGTAACTAAGTCTAATTGTGGTCAACGAAATATTCTGAATTCACTCAAGGAGCAACATAGAGTTAAAGC